>CM035416.1:190699457-190716957 GCA_020310875.1 Ceratopteris richardii | reverse complement strand
ATGTGCTTTCTGTCAGAAATTTCCGACTGTGTCGGACCATCGCGATGGTCCGCCAAGTTCGGATTTTGAGGTAGGCGACCACACCACGAGGTAGGCGATCCTTGCGCACACACGGCACCATAGTTGCATTTCAAAAATTCGTCATTTGGTGGACCATCGCGATTGGCTCGGACCATCGCGATTGTGTCGCACCATCGCGATAGGCTCACGCCATCGCGACGGCTCGGCCGGACCATCGCGACGGTTCGCTTTTTCGGACCATCGCGACGGTTCACTTGAGCCATCGCGACGGTCCACTTGGACCATCGCGACGGTTCATTTGACCCCGGACCATCGCGATTGGCTCATGCCATCGCCACGACAGTGCCACGTGTCACGATAGACCATCGCGACGGTTCAACTTTTGGACCATCGCGACAGCCCAAAATCGGACCATCGCGATTGGCCCAAGCCATCGCATCGCGGACCATCGCGACGGTTCACTTCGGACCATCGCGATTGTCCACCGTTGACCGTTGACCGCGCCATCGCGATTGTCCGCCCGATCACGCCATCGCGACGGTTCAATTTTTGGACCATCGCGACGGTTCGACCTCACGCCATCGCGATCGTTCACTTCGAGCCATCGCGACGGTTCGCCTTTTCGGGCCATCGCGATTGTCCAAATCCCACGCCATCGCGACGGTTCGCTTGGACCATCGCGACGGTCCCAGACCATCGCGATTGCCCACCCCCATCGCAAATTTTGGACTTCAATTTTTGACCAAATTTGAGGGTATTTTTGGAAAATTTTTGGACCATTAGACTCATAGGAGACCCCTTAGCTCATATTTGAGGGAAAATTGGATTGTCAATTTTTACCCCCCAGGGCCTGAACGCGTGTAACTTTCTCATCCGAAGTCCGTTTTTTGAGCTTAATAGCTCGTTAGAAAGCTCGTGACGAGTACTACGTGACCTCAACTGTTTTTTTCATAAAGAATACATCTATTTTTGGATAAGCTATTTTGAGGTTCACCTAGTCTGGGACTAGGAAGTCAGGGGGCACATATTGAAAATTTGAGCTTAAAAGATGTATGTGCTCAAGTGTTTAATCATCTTGTGAATTGGTCTAACATTGGAATTTTCCAGGTCTAGCAAGGGCAATCAAAGGCAAGCGAGCAAGGCAGTGAAGACAGCAGAGCTTAGGAAGCACGGCTTCTTGGGCAACAGGACATCAGAGCAATCAGAAAAGCCGACTCGAGGTTGGAAGATTACTCAACCCCCTCAGTCAATTCTTAGCTTAGGCTAAACGGTAGTTGTGGATTAACGACGATAGGAACGCCTCAAGTTCAAGATACCTAATTATTTCAAGTCTAAGACTTAAAGTGAAGGTGTGTGTGACGCGAAAACCTAAAGGAAAGAACATAAGTCTGACGGAACGGAAAAAACTTAAAATCATCACGAAAGTCGAATTCCTGACGCATATATTAAGACAAGAATCCAAAGAAAAATTAAAAAGAACCAAGAATTAATCACAAAGAACCATTGACGATCTAAGTGTGTAATTGAGCGTGCAAGGAAGGAAATTAATGAACCTTATCAGGCAAACATATAGGTAAGTCGGACAGAAGAAGCCTTAGATCATCGGAGGCTAGTGTAAGAACTACCGCACGATCTTGGGCTCAGCAATTGAACAGTAGTTATCCCTACGAGTTGAGCTCAGAATCAAGTGAATCAGAAATGGCATTTAGCACAGACAGACCAGCAGGAGGGTCTAATGTAGCATACTTAGAAAAACCTGAAGGACCCTATAGAACGCAGTTAGAGTTTCTCCGAACCAACCGACTAGGTGCTCGCATCTATGAGGATGGTTTGCAAAGGCAAGTGGTGCAACTGCACAACCCTGATCAACCCATGGGATTGGAAAGACCAGTGGTGAAATTTGAGAGAGATGCTTACATAGACAAAGAAGGAACCATGTACATCCTAAGTACACAGCCCAACGATACGAATGAGTTTGGCACAATTCAATTAGAGACGGAAGCGAAATTTCAAGGAAAAGAACCGTTAGAAGAACCTAGAACACCTAGAGGGAAATCCGTATTAACAAGAGTACTCATCCCAGAGTGGATCCCTCAAGATAACAGGAGCACCGAGTTGTTCGTAAATAAAGAAACAGACGAAGCCTTTTGGAGGTACAGAAAGGAAAACCCCAGTGAGGTAGGCATCATTACAATTTATGAATTCAAGGACCCAGATACACCTGGAAAGGTTGTATACCTGGATGAGACTTCAGAAAGAGTCTTTGTGGTGCCTGAACGCGCTAAAAACACGTACACATGGAGAGGTGAATTGATATTCCCTCCATCCCGAACAAACATGAATACAAATCAACAAGGGGCAGGAACATCCTCAGCCCATGGAAATCACGAGAGACCGGAAGTAAGCTTCACTCACCCCATAGGGAGAGATAGAACCACGAACACTAATAGGACGGATAGACAAAGAGAACTTGGAGTACCAGGTGGTAGAGATGATTTTCCTCTACCTAGACCACGCGAGCACGCAAGAGTATTGAGGCCCACGCAATTAGTAAAATCAATGAAAAATTATTTTGATGGGACAGGAGATCCCTATGACCACGTTGCAGAGTTCAAGCAAGTACTAAGAGCAGAACAAGTTGAAGATATGTTCACGCAGTACAATGCATTTGGACTAACGTTAAAGAATACCGCTTTAACTTGGTTCCAACCACTGCAACAAAGGCAATTTAGAGACATCCATCACTTTTTAGAGTCATTCATTACTGAATTCTCTAAAAGTGGGGTTAGACATGACACGTCTTCGTTGATTCATAGTTTTAAACAAACCCCTCAGGAAACAGTAAGACTGGCTGGACGTAGATTCAGACAATATGTTGAACGATGTCCAATGCAAGAGCTACCCTCACAGGCCAAACAAGTATCACTGTTCCTAGATGGCTTGTTGAGTGCTAAACTACGCTCTTATGTGTACCTAAAAGAACCCAGAACGCTAGAGGAGTGCGTAAGAACATGTATAGACATTGAGGATAACCTAGGAGATGAATTAGAACTCTCAAAGGTCTATAAGGACTCAGATTGTTCTTCTCTAGCATCCACAAAATTGTCTAATTCGATAGAGGACCTAGCAGAAAAAGTGGCCCAAAAACTAGGAGTTTCTAGTAAACAGGTGCCCAAGCTACCGATGAACGTACGTTGTTACACTTGTGGTGGAAATCATTTGGCAAACATGTGCCCCAATGCACCTCAACCTCACGCCAACCCTAGTGGCCAATATTGTACAATTGAGAGAAGGTACACGAATCATACGGCTCAGGACTGCCCATACAATAAACAAACTGTGAGACAGAACTACCCGCAAGCATACCAGCAGCCAGGTAGGCATCAAGGCCAATACAATGCTCAGCCTTATTACTATAGGCCTCCTCAGAACTACCCATACCAGGCTCAACAGAGACCTCAACCCGTCTTAGCTCAGCAGCCACCCCCACCAGCGAATGTCATCTCAGTCAAATATGCGGCTGCAGAAGAGAACCTAAGTAGGGCCTTAGTGCCTTCTTCACCCTTGATCACCGAAAGTGACCCGAACTCAAACAGTTTTGACTCTACCCATGTGACTAGTCCACCCGCTTATTACACGGAGTCACCAGAGCATGTGGAGACATATCATTATGATAGTCCACCAATGGAACCTAGTTGGGAGCCAGATTATACTAATGTGATGTACACAAACCCAAACCCAAACCCACGGCCCCAATTGAGACAACAGAGACCACAGGGCCCTAGAGGACCATGCTTTAGGTGCCAAGGAGATCATTTCATTAAGGATTGTCCACATCCCCCAATAGCAAGGCAATCGCAGTACTATAGCATCCAAGGCTTTTGCGTCGATTGTGGCAAAGAGCACGTAATCAAAGATTGTCCTAAGAACCCAGTTAACACTTCAAATGTGACATCGATCAACGTGATAGGTATTGTAAACAATGCAGATGGATCCAATGCTACGTACGTGCCTATCCAAGCTATAACTAGAGCCCAGGCGCTCTTACAAAACCAACAGCATAATCAAGAGAAAGTAGCCAGAACTAGTGAAGTTGCAGAATCGAGTAGTAAAAAGACGAAATCTTGGAAAGATTCCAGAGAAAGAATAAAGAGAAAATGGAGTAAAAAGATAAGTGAGTTGGAAGGAAGTCTAAGAGAATCTAGAGCCAAAATACAAGAATTGGCTTCACAAGAATCAAACCAAGAAATCCCAGCTCAGAAATCAGGATCAGTCTTAGCGGAACCCATACCGGAAGATCTAGACATGATGTTTCGTGCATATCAGGCTAGAATAACAGAGGGACCTCAAGTCACGGAAATGAGTAAAAACTACCCTCGAGCGGATCTAGAAATGGAAAGAACTAAACTTTGCATGAAGATGGTAGAGTTAGCACAAGCCTTGTTCGAAGCCTCTAGATATCTTAATTGGAATAACATGGCAAAACCGGAATTACACTTTCAAGGACTAATGGAGAGGCTAGAACACTTGATAGAAAGCAAAGAGAAAAAGGATCAGCATAGGAACCCTAGTGTCCCAGAGACACAGGAAAGGAATCCACCATCCCTGTCTCAAGTACCCAATACAGAGAGTCAAGATAACCTATCTTCCATACATAAGTACTCACATGAATTTTTAAGAGAAATACAAGAAGAGAAATGGAGAAAAGAACAAGGAACTCATCCTCCTATTCAAGAAATAGACGACTTGCAGGAACAATTTCCCCAAGACATCCCCTCTATATATGGTGATGTAGAGGTGGAACGACTGAGTGAACCCACAGGATTTGAATCTAATTCTTTACAAGAATTACCTCAGTTCACAGGACCTTGGGAAGCAAAGTCTATTAGTATGAGAGCACCCACGATAATAGTGAGGAATGAGGAATCAGTGATCCCTAGAAATACGGAAGTGATCAAGAATACGAAAGTACAGTGTAATCTCACTCTGGAGGAACTGTTAAAGGTAAAACCAGAATTGTGGAAGCACGTAGCAAATCAATTCCCTGAGCTAGCTACCACACCCTCTCAGATAGGATCACAGAAGAAGGTACCAGAGATACCCTTGGAAAAGATTGGAGACGTAAGCGAAGGAGAGGAAGGTAACACATATCTTCCAATAACCCATCAGGGCTACACCACGAAAGCCATCTTAGATTCAGGAGCCGGAGTAGCCATCGCTACTACCGCCTTATGGAAACGTTGGGGTAAGCCAGCACTCAGACCCACCAGGATGAAGCTACAAATGGCCGATGGACACATAGAAAAACCGTTAGGCTTACTAGAAGGCATATCTCTCACCACTTGTGGTGTAGAATTTGAGCATACTTTCGCCATTTGTGACTTCGCGAAAAATCATGCATACGAAATGATATTGGGACGACCATTCATGCGTCAGTTGCAAATTGTACAAGATTGGGGAACTAATTCTTTGTACTTGCAACATTTAGGAGTGACTACCAAAGTCAATCTTAAAGACTATTCACATAGAGATGTACCCCCAATACAATGGAATACCATCCATAAGACACCAGCAGAGACGGAATCCGTGCACTCATTAGAATCAGATCCTTCTTGGTTGCATGAGGATACCCATTTATGGATGTGTAAAGTAGCCAAACAAGAGGAAGAGCGGTTAGAAGCCAGGACCTTAGGTGCAGAACAACATCCACGAACTCTTCAAGATCCAGCCTACGCACCTGTAGTATTCCCAGACGAGGAGTTTGAACCCCATGGTTGGGCGGAAATCCTAGCAACCATGGACGTAGCCATCAATGAAGAACAATGGACACCCCACTGTGACGAGGATGGCTATGACATTTCAGTTTTTACGATAGAGCCAATCATGTGCGATGCAATTTTAGAAGAGTGCGAACCTAACACTGATGCATTTGAGGACGCAAGCGATTTTGATTTAGAATCAATTATCATGGACCCACCCTTTGCATCAGAGGAAGAATATTTCTACGAAGTAGAGACTCACACCCAGAGTCACGAGGAAAATATGAACGAGGTAAGGTTAGCCACTCAAGTGACTGATAAGAGTGAAGGCAAGAAGAGAAAGAAGAAAGAAACCATATCAGAAAAAGAAGAATCTTTATTTGAAGTACCCGAGAATTTCAAGAAATATGAAATCGACGATAGAAGAATCATGGTACGAATGCCCAATAGAAAAGAGAAGGACGGACAAGTATATGATAACCGAGAGAAAACCAAGAAAATAATAGTTGCCATAGAAGGAGAAGAAGAAAAATGCACCTACATAGGGCATGACTTGACGACTGAAGAAGAAGAAGAGTTAGTTGCCCTATTGCGCGAATATAGAGATGTTTTTGCTTGGAGTTACAAAGATTTGAAAGGAGTAGATCCGGATATATGTTCTCATAGAATCCCTATGACTCCAGATGCGAAACCGACAAAACAAAAACCGTACACGTACAACGATAACTACGCTGCGAAGATTAAAGAGGGGATAGATCGATTGATAGAAGCAGGATTCATTTACGAAATTGAGCATACCGAATGGGTATCCCCCATTGTGGTTGTGCCCAAGAAGAATGGAAAATTGCGTGTGTGTATTAACCTTAAAAAAGTTAATGCCGCCACGATTAGAGATAGTTATCCTCTTCCTATCACGGAACACCTATTGGAAAGAGTTGCGGGCAAGGAAGTTTACAGCTTTCTTGATGGATTCTCAGGCTATAACCAAGTAGCCATTGCTCCAGAAGACCAACACAAGACGGCTTTTGCCACAGAATGGGGCATATTTGCATTTCGTGTAATGCCATTTGGCTTGACAAATGCACCCGCTACTTTCCAGCGACTTATGTGTCATGTTTTTAAGGAATTTTTACGCAAGAGCTTGGAAGTTTATGTCGATGACTTATGTGCACATTCAAATGTAAGGCAGACACATATCCCAGAGTTAAGACAAATATTTGACAAATGTCGAGAATATCAGGTTTGTTTGAACCCAGAAAAATGCGTTTTCATGGTCAGACAAGGCAAAATTCTAGGACACATTGTGTCAAAAAATGGAATCTCTACGGACGAGGAAAAGGTGAAGGTAATTGCAGAATTACCCAGACCAACTAATGTGAAAGAGGTACAGGCATTTATGGGCCATTGCGGTTATTATAGGAGATTCATACACATGTATGCAATCATAGCCAAGCCTCTGTACTCTCTTTTGACCAATTTTGAGTGGACAGATGAATGCGAAAATTCATTCAATGAACTTAAACGACGCTTGTGCTCAGCACCTATATTAACCACTCCAGATTGGAGTAAGCCATTCCATGTACATGTGGATGCATCCAATTACGCCATAGGATGTGTGTTAGCACAACCCACGAATGAAGGTAACATAGATCTCCCCATAGCTTACGCTAGCAGACAACTGAACGCAGCAGAAAGAAATTACACCACGACGGAACGAGAAGGATTAGGAATGATCTACGCTGTAAAGAAGTTTAGGCACTACTTGTTGGCCAACAAATTCAAGTTCTTTACAGATCATCAAGCCCTATTATATTTAGTCAACAAACCATGTAACACAGGACGATTGATACGCTGGTTTCTATTACTCATGGAGTATGATTTTGAAGTGGTAGTTAGGAAAGGAAAGACGCATCTTAGAGCTGACCACCTCTCAAGATTAACCTCAGGAGAAGCTCCTCAAGGAGTAGCAGATGAATTACCAGATGCATACTTGTTTAACCTTGAGATAGCTCCAGAATGGGCTAAGCCTTTAGTCCCTATTCTCACATACGGACCCAAGAATCCTAGGATAAAGATCAAGGAAGGAGAGATTACCAAGTCTCAGAGATATCAAATAATGGCAGGAAGCATATACAAACAGGATAATCAAAAGATTCTTGCTTGTTGTGTAGATGACTCAGAACATGCGAATTGGTTGCAATTAGCACACTTAGGTGCACTAAAGCAACATCATTCAAAACATAGAACACTACAGACTCTGCAGAGATTGGGAGTATATTGGCCTACGATGGAAGCAGATGTCTACAAATTGTGTAAGGAATGCCATGTCTGTTGTGAAAAACCACCAGTAGAGCATGCTACATTGTATCATGTGTCTCTCACACCAGACTGGAGTGAACCTTTAGTGACATACTTGAGGACGAACACATTCCCTCAAGGAATGACCTTAGCTCGACAACGCAGTCTAGAGCAGGAAGCTCAAGACTATTCACTTATTGGCGATAATCTATACAAAAGAGGACGAGACGGATATCTAAGACAATGTGTTCATGAGAGCGATTATCTGAGAATACTAGAGACTGCACACCAAGGTGTTGCAGGAGGTCATTTTGGACCAGATAGGATAATCAAAGCCATCCTCTTTGCAGGATTATGGTGGCCCACTCTTCACTTGGATGCACATACCTATGTAAAGAGATGTGACGAGTGCCAGAGAACTCAGTTTCCTACTCGCAGAGATGAAATGCCATTGAAACCCATGATGGGCGGACGTGCATTTTCTAAGTGGGGTATAGACTTTGTAGGACCCATTAACCCCCCTGCAAAAGGCACACATGCGGAATACATTATTGTTGCTACAGATTATCTTACGAAATGGGTAGAGGCAAAAGCCACAAAAAAGAATGATGCTCACACGACTGCAAAATTCTTATTTGAAAATGTCTTTACAAGATATGGATTGCCTATAGAGTTAGTGAGCGATCGAGGCACTCACTTTCTAAACCAAGTCATTGAATATTTGTTACAGGATTTTATGGTGATTCACAAGAAATCTGCACCATATCATCCTCAGGCCAATGGTCAGGCTGAAAGCACTAACAAGATATTATGTACCGTACTGACGAAACTCGTGAACAACAAACGTTCAGATTGGGACAAACAGCTACACCACGCTGTTTGGGCATATCGAGTGGCCTACAAGACCGTACTCAATGCAACTCCCTTTCAGATGGTTTTTGGTCAGAATGCAGTGCTTCCTTTGGACTTCTTGATACCGACCCTTAAGGTTGCACAAGAACATCAGTGGACCGGCCATGAATTATCAGCAAGAATAATGGACTTGGAACGATTAGGAGAAACCAGGCTGAAAGCAGCAGCAGGAATATATGCAGCGAAGAAGCGACAGAAAGCATATTTTGATGCACATGTGAAAGATAAAGGCCTAAAAGAAGGAGATTTAGTTCTGGTGTATACGCTGAAACAGCATGCACGGAAGTTAGAAAAGCGAGGTTATGGACCTATGATCATTAACAGACTCTCGACAAGCGGAGCAGTACAGTTAGCCACCTTAGAAGGAGATATAATGCCTAATTACATTAGTGGCTGTAGAGTCAGGTTATATCAAGAACCTCTTACTGAGGATATGCTTAGACGACTCACGTTGGCAAAGAAGCGTAAGGAGGAAGAAAATAGAATACGAGCCGAAGCTCAGGCAGAAGCCATAGAACGCATTAAGCGCATGAAGCTAAGAAGACAAGGACTAAGGAGAGAACATTATAACCATCTGGAAACACCACCCAGATATCCCATGGCCATGTGTCAAGTAAAGTCAACCACTCATCCTAGCATAGTGGACAGGAGACCATTCATTACAGTAAGGCTAGAGCACGGTAAACATAGCCAAGAACTCAGGGCTTTGATTGACTCAGGTGCTGCGACTAGTGCGATTAGATGGTCCCACTATAAGGATTCAGGAATAGAAATGCGGCCAATTGAGGCATACCTCATAGGCCTAGGAGGCATGGAAACCCCTTGCATGGGTGAGGTGGACCTTCCTATCCTCATTAAGGATTTGACGATGACAGCGAAGCTACTAGTGTGCCATGATGACGACCTGATAGAACCCCTAATCCTTGGCCAAGATTGGCTATACGATCACTCAGTGGACCTAAATCTTAGACAAGGATCCTTACAGATTGGAACCTTAGAGCAGAAGCGAGTGATACCGCTTGACTTCCCTAACCGCACTCCGCTTGACGGTTGTGACCCTAGACCCTATGAAACGCATGCGATGGAAGACCGGAAGATCTTTAATCAGACCAGTCACGTTACGTCTACACCAACCCACTCGGGCTTGGCTATAGACAGTTGTCAGTCAGAAGGACGACAGGAGATCTTCCCTGGGACTTCCTGCAAACTAGAAGAGACAGTTACCCAACAGCAAGGGCAGAAGGGCACAATCAGAGGTCAGGTGGGTTGCATCAGCGGCCAAATGAGCACGACACCCTACGGTGCTCATCCTTCCAAGCTTGTTGCGGACTGGCCTAGATTAAAGTTACAAAAGGCATCACTTCCTAATGGGCAGGTCACGCAAGTGTTGGAACTCCCTTCTTTTCCAAAGCAGAGTGTCCATCCGACCTCTCAACCTCAACAACAACAGAGTCAACTGCGACAACGGAACCCAGACCGACGACAGTATCAGAGGAAACAACATGGAAGGCAGTTTAGGCCTCCCAAAGGAAGTGGCACCAGACAAATATGGGTGCCTAAAGGACAAAAAGCACCGAAGGACTCCAACCAAGCAGAGATCAACAAGCAAAAGGCAGAACAGAAACAAAATCGATATCCACCATCCCCTCGACCTTCTTCTATAGGTCAGACCATTCGACAAATGTGGATCGCCAAGAAGTACCTTACCCATAGACCCACGCCCACGCAGATTTGGGTACCCAAACCATGTATCATAGCTCAACCCATATGCCATGTAATATATAACCCCTATAACCCATCTCATCCCTCGATACCACCACACCCGTTACCACCTTTTACCCCTCAGCAGAAACCCACCACCCATCCAAGAACTCTTAGGAAATGGATACCGAAACGTGTCCAACTGTTTTCCCCTAACCCATTGTCTAACTACCCCCCGACTAACATACAACCTTGTACTAAATCACTAACCTTTAAACCTTGTATAAATTCACACACCATCATCACACACCACTCGTAATCTCATCTCATCAAGAAATGTATGCATGATCTGAAACGTGTAGGTGTCTAGAGACCTGCACTAGTGCTGCAAGAAAACATTGCATCCATCACATCACAACACTTGGCTACACGGGTTACGCATCAGTTATGGAAAGGGATTGCGGTCTCACTTTAATGGGATCATGATTAATTTCCATGCTAATGTGTTAATCTTTTGTAGCAGATCTTTCTCACTAGCGCACCAGCCACCATGCAAACTGACGAAGGAACATCAGGAGTAGGCCCCAGTGTAGCAGCAGTACCACTCAACGTGCTACGAGCAGAGTCCCACCCTACTGCTCCACCACCGGAATTTCAGGGATTTCCAGGGCCCATGCCTATCGATAACCCCCCTATGGGCTACACCGAAAAGATACACAGGAACTCTCATTGGTTTCAGGGCCTGGCAGGACCCCTCGCGGACGCAGACTTTATATTTGAATCCTCTCTGACTTTTGATGACCGCACGTGGGGGAAGTACCAATTTTTCTCCAGAGAATTCGAAGCCCTACAAAACACCCAAGATCTAACTCATGTTTGGGCCAGAGCCGGTTTCACAGAATATTTCAGTGATCCTCTACCCAAACCAGATTTTTATAGGTGCTATTACTTGATCACTACCTTACTGGCATCAGATAATAAGGACATCCCAGGAACCTTCATCTTGCCTACCCTAGTGGATGATCCACCTTACAAGAGATTTTATCTCTCTAAGGACCTAATCAGAGCAGCCATCAAGATTCATGGAACCCACACTCCCACAGACCGAGAGAGATTGATTCCAGAACCGATGAAACGCGGGGATGTCACGAAGTGGGAAGAGATTTCGGCCATTACACCTGAGTTGTCAAAGCCACTAAGAATATGCATGCAACACTTTGCATTTCCAGCTCAGGACAGGTTTACCATGCCACACAAAAGAATATGGTTCGGATTATATTTGGCATGTACGGGACCTCAAACAGTTGATCTGGCAAGCTGGATCATAGATCAGATGTACCTGGCACAGCACAGATGGGAGCGTAAAAAAGTGCTTAACGGATGTTGTGCCCTCACAAGAATTGTGTATATGTGTTTGGCTTATGACTTGCCCATCGAGCGTGCATTAACAGGAGAGGAATTGAAGGCATTCAAGAGCACAGCGAAGAAAGCTAGGAAGCCCAGTAGGACACGGGCAGGTAAGCGCATGCGAGGCACCATCCCTTGCCTCCAAGTGCCAGAGTCGCCGTCACCACAACCCTCTCCCGAGCGACCACAGACAGAAGCTGCGCCCACGGTACAACCCATTCGCATCCGGTTGTCCAGACCAGTGATTACAGAGGCCACCACTAGTACCGCTGCACCTCAGGCAGCTACCGTCACAGAACCCCCCACCACAACTGCAGAAGCTCCCACCACTATTGGTGCGGAAGCGTTTTCTTTCCCGATCCCACATATGGAGACCGACCCCATAAACACGACATTTGATTTTGAGATGCCTGATGCATTCTCAAACGAGTTTCAGTATTCAGAAGCACCACTGTTCTCCCAGGAATATGAGCGCCCCAGCTACCCCACTACGCCGCGAGACTTGCCACAGGGACAAGCTGTGTCGGGCTCTGAAGAAGAAAGAACTGAAACAGACGACGATCAAGGCGACGATGAGGCCAGCCAGGGCTCACAAGAGGAACAGACAGAGGGCCAAGGCCAACAGACTGACACCCACGGCGACACCAGCACATATGAAGATGAAACTTTCGAAGCCGCAGCATACACATTGGCCATCAAGAAATTATATCGTACCATGGAGAAAGTCTGGGCACGAAAGAAGTTAACTGAAGAGGAGAGCCAGGCATTAATTGAACAGGAACTCATCTCAGGAGGATTCGAAGACGCCTATATCAGAGGGTTTCGAGAGTTAGTCCAATCAGTAGGCTCCCATGAAGCACTCAGATTTTTACAAAGAAAGCAACTACCACAGTTCGATCCCCGCCGAGTGCGACTACTCTCAAAACCCGGGGAGTATATTCGTGTACCAACAGGAGCCCAATCTTCAGCACAAGCCAGGGAGGCACGCCTCGCCCCCGAACGTTCAGTAACCGCAGAAACCATTCTTGTAGATTCGCCACCCCGTACCACCATTGTTCATACCACTACAATCCTCGAAATAACCTCCACCCCATCGACTCCTCTTTCACCTCATCTTTCACCAACCCATCCTGTATCACCCGCACACCCACCTGCTTTCCCCACATCCACACCTGTACAAAGCAATATAGCCCCAACCTCTTCCTTACCCATTCATACCACCAGGCCCACACCCAACCCTCTGCATCCCTATATTAACCCCTTCACCCCTTCATCCTTCCCAGCGTTTCCCCCACCTCTAAGAACCCCATTTCCCTTCCTAACCCCACTAACCTTCTCCCCAGTCTCGCCTCCCCAACCTACCCTAACACCTATTTCCCCGTTTCACCAAGCCGCTCCAACAATCCCCCCTGTAAACTACTCCACGTTTGTAAATCCCGTATTCACACCTACGCAACCACCCACAATCACACCACTTTTCACAGTCACAACATTAAACACGTCCAATGGCATGGACATATCACCACCCACCTCACCGCCACCCACTCCACTCACAGCACCCTCATATTTAGGCACTTCACAATTTTCCACAATCACCACTGCATCCACAGTCCCAACCCCGATTCCCATTCCCACTGCATCTACTATCACTGCATCCTCATTTAGCACTTCACTACTACTATCGCCCACCATCGACACAGCATTTCAACACATGTTCGCATGCATGACGCAAGTCCGAGATGAGTTTGCATCACTCGGCACTAACTATCAACAGCTGCAGAAAACGACGAACGACTTGCAAACGCAGCTTAATTTGTTGTCAATTGAGAACGCCTCCCTGAACAGCCGGTACCAAGAGTTACGAGAGGCTTATCACAAGTTAGAAATAGAAAGTGAGGAAAAAAGCAAAGAGGCCACCGCGGATTTAGATAACCTACTTAGAGCCCAGACTGTCCGCAATGCAACGCTTACTAGAAATATGGGCTTATTGAGAAGACACTTAGCCGCAGCAAAAGAAGAGAACCAGAGACTCCAAGAGCAGAACAGAGAAAACTTGGAGGCGGCTTTAGATCATCCAGAACAGCCACTAAGTCCGAGCAGATTCAAGGCAATCCCATCCGAGTCGATGCGGATGCTGCTAGACGACCATGTCAGATTGCTCGAGGACTATGATCGTATGAACGAAGAACATCAACAGTTAAAGGAAGATCACAAACTGCTACAACTCAGAGAACCAGCAACACAACAGGTACCAGTAGCAGCGGAATTACCAGCACCTGTGGACCCTGCACCTGAAATTTTAGAGGAACTCAACGCACTCCGGGCCCAGGTAGTGAATCTTGAATCTCGAATCGCCATCTATGAAGCACCACCAAGGCCAGACTCCCCACCTGAGCTACCAGCTGAGGAAGAAACTGTCACTATCCCGGTGGAGGAGACATTCGAAGAGGCATATGAACCAATTCCCATCCCAGGCGGACGTGTCACGGCCGAAGGCCAGATGACCTACGAATTACCTACCCCCGCGTGGATGAAGACAGTAGAAGAACTCGGAACGACACACTCGGCCAGAGTAGAGGCACAGCTACATGCCATGGCCATAATTGAAGAAAAAATTTTACAATCACCATTCTTTGCTCAAATGGCCCCGCGACGATACATATCCGGGCATGAGCTTCAGTATAAGCCATACTTCATGTTAATGGCAGAATATCAGTTAACCATCGAGAAAGAAACCGGCATGAAACCAACGCATGCCACTCAATTCGAGCCAGAGGACTTGCCACCAAGGGCGCAGAGAGGTGAAATCCTTCAACCAGACTGGCGCAAAGATTTACTACAAAATTATCCAGAGATGATGAGCACGTGGGTAAAAGTGCCTCTTCACTTAAAATTTAATCCGTGCTGGGGACCAGTACCACGACGCCGCTCTTGGACTGCCTTCGCTATAAAGCTACAGAACAATAAGCAGTGCCAAGACTGGTTGAACTACCCCTACTTCAAGCCACCAGTCGCGTTACCCACAGTTGGCTATATGATGGCGACGATCCGCCACTGGCTCCCTCGATTAAAACCTATGGATGATATAGCCGCGCAAATGACTGTCAAAATCTTTGACATGATGCAGATGGTCTTTAAAGTCTTCCGGCGCATCAAGGCTCCCCATGTCAACACCCCGGGCTTTGAGCATGGCAACTTGGATTTAGTCTACGATATGAGCACAACGCCATCGCTACGGGTGTGTTACGCCTGGCACTGCAGGCTCAAATATCTACCGGCATGTTACAAGCAAACATTCGAAGAAATGTTCACCACCGGTTTTTGGGAGTACCATTCCGAAGTATTCATAAGCAGGCCGACACACTTATTGCAATTATTCGCCTGTGAACGAATGGTGTACTCCACACACTATCAACTCCCACCACCAGACGAGCCGCAACCTATGGACTGGGAGAAACTCGAGGCTGATCTAGCCCGAGGTATTCGTGTATCAGAGCACACCCTCGCTCAAGACCTCCTACAGAATTACATCCGGCAGACCTCACAACAAGGTTCTGTCAGGGACGACAGAAGCGAGAGGGAGGGGGGTGTTGGAAGCAGTCAGAGGCACAGACGCCACGGAAGCATGTGAAGACGAAGCAGGGAGCCAGTCGGACCATTTTTTCAAAACAATTATATTTTTATTACTTCTTCAAACATCCAACAGTGATTTTCATCACTCTTGTAACATATGTAATATAGACAAAACCCCATTTTTGTAATCCATAGCTCCATTTTGTGCAAGCCGAGGAGTCCTCGAGCTTGAGGAGCTTAGGTAGAATACTCGTACCAAATTTCGTTATTTTTAGACATCGTTTACCCTCCCAAATAGCCTCTAGGACCTAATTTTTAACTAGGCCGGTCACTAGATGTGAAACCGGTCAAAACTAGTCTAGAAACTATAAAAAGAGCTAGAGAGCTCATTTTTGAGGTTAGCTTGCTGGAGATTAGAGTTCTTTTGAGCTTGTAAGAGTATTCTTGAGTAATAGAGCTAAATTCCACCTTCCATTGTGTCTTGCTTGTCTCTTCATTGTGTGTGTGTATGTGTGTGTGCATCTTTGTGCTTCTCACCTTCACTCTCACATCATCTCACGTTCACGATCTTCATATCACTCCTACCTCTCCCTCGGATTGACATTAAGGAGGTGAAGCTTCTTAACGTGGTTCTCACCATTGTGCTAGAGCAACAGCGTGTGCGTGTGGGTATGCATGTGTGTGCGTAGTCGTGTGCGTATGCCTATGCGTGTGCGTATGCGTATGCGTGTGCGTATGCGTGTGCGTGTGCGTATGCGTGTGTGTGTGTGTGCGTGTGCATATGCATATGGGTGTGCATGTGCGTGTGCGTGTGCGTGTGCGTGTGCGTATGTGTATGCGTGTGCGTGTGCGTGTGCATGTGCGTGTTCGTGTGCATGTGCGTGTGCGTGTGTGTGTGTGTGTGCGTGTGCGTGTGCGTGTGCGTGTGTCTGTGCGTGTGCGTATGCGTATGCGTGTGCGTGTGTGTGTGTGCATGTGCGTGTGCGTGTGCATGTGCGTGTGCATGTGCGTGTGCATGTGCGTGTGCGTGTGCGTGTGCGTGTGCGTGTGCGTGTGCGTGTGCGTGTGCGTGTGCGCGTGCGTGTGTGTGTGCGTATACGTGTGCGTGTGCGTGTGCGAGTGCGTGTGCGTGTGCGTGTGCGTGTGCGTGTGTGTGTGCGTGTGCATGTGCGTGTGCATGTTCGTGTGCGTGTGCATATGCATGTGCGTGCATATGCGTGTGCGTGTGCATATGCGTGTGTGTATGCGTCTGCATGTGCGTGTGCGTATGCCTGTGCGTGTGCGTGTGCGTATGCGTGTGTGTATGCGTGTGCGTATGCGTGTGTGTATGCGTGTGCGTATGCATCTGCGTATGCGTGTGCATATGTGTGTGCGTGTGCGTGTGCGTATGCATGTGCCTATGCGTGTGCGTATGCGTGTGCGTATGCGTGTGCGTGTGCGTGTGCGTATGCGTGTGCGCATGCGTGTGCGTGTGTGTGTGCGTGTGCGTGTGCGTGTGCGTGTGTGTGTGCGTGTGCGTGTGCGTGTGCGTGTGCGTGTGCGTGTGCTTGTGCGTATGCGTGTGCGTGTGCGTGTGCATGTGCGTGTGCATGTGCGTGTGCGTGTGTGTGTGCGTGTGCGTATGCTTGTGCGTGTGCCTGTGCCTGTGTGTGTGCGTGTGCGTGTGCGTGTGCGTGTGCGTGTGCGTGTGCGTGTGCATGTGCATGTGCGTGTGCGTGTGCGTGTGCGTGTGCGTGGGCGTATGAGTCTGCATGTGCGTGTGCGTATGCGTGTGCGTGCGCATGTGCGTATGCGTCTGCATATGCGTGTGCATATGCATGTGCGTATGT
>CM035416.1:190676957-190694457 GCA_020310875.1 Ceratopteris richardii | reverse complement strand
CGCGCATTCTACCTAAGCTCCTCAAGCTCGAGGACTCCTCGGCTTGCACAAAATGGAGCTATGGATTACAAAATGGGGTTTTCTATGTTACATATGTTACAATAGTGATAAAAATCACTGTTGGAGGTTTTTTGGAAAGTATTTGAAAACATAATTATTTGAAAAACGATTCGACTGGCTCCCTGCTCTGTCATTACATGCTTCCGTGTCGTCTGTGCCTCTGGCTGCTTCCAACACCCCCCTCCCTCTCGCTTCTGTCGTCCCTGACAGAACCTTGTTGTGAGGTCTGCCGTATATAGTTCTATAGGAGGTCTTGAGCGAGGGTGTGCTCGGAGATATGAATGCCTCGGGCCAGGTCTGCCTCGAGTTTCTCCCAGTCGATTGGTTGTGGTTCTTCCGGTGGCGGGAGCTGATAGTGTGTGGAATAGACCATTCGTTCACAGGCAAATAATTGTAATAAATGTGTAGGCGTGCTTATGAATACCTCTGAATGGTATTCCCAAAAACCGGTTGTGAACATCTCTTCGAATGTCTGCTTGTAGCACGCCGGTAGGTACTTTATTCTGCAGTGCCAGGCATAACAAACCCGTAGCGATGGCGTAGTACTCATATCATATACCAGATCGAAATTGCCATGCTCAAAGCCCGGGGTGTTGACATGTGGTGCCTTGACGCGTCGAAAGACTTTAAAAATCATTTGCATCATGTCAAAGATTTTGACAGTCATATGCGCCGCTATATCGTCCATATGCTTTAATCGAGGGAGCCAGTGGCGAATTGTAGCCATCATGTAGCCAACAGTTGGTAACTCAATCGGTGGCTTAAAATAGGGGTAATTCAACCAGTCTTGGCACTGCTTATTGTTCTGTACCTTAATAGCAAAGGCAGTCCAGGAGCGGCGTCGTGGCACTGGTCCCCAACACGAGTTATACTTCAAATGCAAAGGTGCCTTTACCCATGTACTCATCATCTCTGGATACTGCTGTAGTAAATCTTTTCGCCACTCTGGTTGATAGATCCTTTCTTTCTGTGCATCTAGTGGCAAATCAGCCGCCTCAAACTGAGTTGCATGCGATGGTTTCTTACCTATCTCTTTCTCAATGGCTAACTGGTATTCGGCCATTAACATGAAATATGGTTTATACTATAGCTCGTGCCCAGATATGTATCGTCGCAGGGCCAAATGAGCAAAGAATGGAGACTGTAATATCTTTTCTTCTATCAGCGCCATGGCATGTAATTGTGCCTCTACTCTCGCTGAGTGCGTTGTTCCAATTTCCTCAATAGTCTTCATCCACGCGGGGGTCGGAAGTTCGTACGTCATCTGACCTTCAGTCGTGACGCGTCCGCCTGGGATGGGTTGTGGCTCGTACGCTTCTTCAAATGTTTCCTCCACCGGGATGGTGACCGTTTCTTCCTCAGTTGGAAGCTCAGGTGGGGAATCTGGCCTTGGTGGCGCTTCGTATACTGCAATCCTTGATTCAAGGGTCGATACCTGGGCCCGTAATGAGTTGAGTTCCTCTAGGAGGTCAGGAGAGGGGTCCACAGGTGCTGGTATGTCGTGGTGTGCCGGTTCTCGTAACTGGAGTAATTTGTGATCTTCTTTGAGTTTCTGTAACTCCTCGTTCATGCGGTCATATTCATCTAGCAATCTCACATGATCGTCTAGCAGCATTCTCATCGAGTCTGAAGGAATGGCTTTGAACCTGCTAGGACTGAGTGGTTGGTCTGGGTGGTCGAGCGCTGCTTCTAAGTTTTCTCGGTTCTGATCCTGTAAGCGCTGGTTTTCTTCCTTGGCAGCTGCTAAGTGTCTTCGTAGTAAGCCCATGTTTCGTGTTAGCGTTGCATTGCGGACTGTCTGGGCTCTTAATAAATTATCCAGGTCAGCAGTGGCTTCCTTGGTCTTTTCTTCGCTTTCTAATTCCAATTTGTGATATGCCTCGCG
This sequence comes from Ceratopteris richardii, assembly GCA_020310875.1. Classification (NCBI taxonomy): domain Eukaryota; kingdom Viridiplantae; phylum Streptophyta; class Polypodiopsida; order Polypodiales; family Pteridaceae; genus Ceratopteris; species Ceratopteris richardii. The sequence goes on along the minus strand of CM035416.1, from coordinate 190,692,512 downwards.
TAATTCCTGGTAGCGGGTGTTCAGAGAGGCATTCTCAATAGACAATAAATTAAGCTGCGACTGTAAGTCATTGGTTGTCCTCTGCAGCTGCTGATAATTATCACCAAGAGATGTGAACTCATCTCTGACTTGCGTCATACACATGAACATCTGTCGGAATGCATTATCTACAGTGGGTGATAGTATTAATGGGGGGCTAAATGAAGATGCAGTTGGTGTAGATGCAACGGGAACGGGGAATGGGGATGGGAAGGTGGATGATGTAGTGATTGTTGAAAATTGTGATGTGCCTAAAAATGTTTGTGCCAGGAGTGAAGTGAGTGATGGTGCAGCGGGTGGTGAGATGTCCATGTCAATGGACGTATCTAGTGCGGTGACCGTGAATATGGGTGTGATTGTGGGTGCTCGTGCTGGTGTAAATACGGGATTTACAAATGTTGAGGGGTAATTTACAAGGGGGCTGGCTGGAGCAGCTTGGGGGAAAGGGGAAAGAGGGGTTACAGTGGGTCGGGGAGGTGAGACGGGGGAGAAGGTTAATGGCAGGGGGAATGGGAAAAGGGGTCTTGGAGTTGTGGGGAAAGATGGAAAAGATTGATGAAGGAATGGGTTGGATAGAAAGGTGGGTGTGGGAAGGGGTAGATTAGGGCTAATGGGCGCGGGAATTGTGGGGTGAGTGGTCGTAAAGACGGTTTCTGCAACACCACCAGCGAATGAAGATGTGGGTCTGGGGGAAGGAGGGTGAAGAGGGGAGGCTAGATGGACGGGTGGTGAGAGAGGAGCGGCTGGGGTGGTCGGTACTTCAGTGACTACTGAGGTAGGTACAGTTGTAGCGCGGGGTGGGGAATCTACAATGATGGTTTCTACGGCCAATGAACGTTCGGGGACGAGGCATGCCTCCCTGGCTTGTTCTAAAGATTGTGCTCCGGTTGGTACACGAATGTATTCGCCGGGCTTTGAAAGTAGTCGTACTCTGCGGGGGTCAAACTGTGGCAGTGGCTTTCGTTGCAAGTACCTGAGTGCCTCGTTGGAGCCTACTGATTGGACTAATTCTTTGAATCCTTTGATATATGCGTCTTCGAATCCACCTGTGACAAGTTCTTGTTCTATTATTTTTTGGCTCTCTTCCTCTGTCAGCTTTTTGCGTGCCCAAACTTTTTCCATAGTTCTATACAACTTCTTGATAGCTAGTGTGTAAGCTGCTGCCTCGTAAGTTTCATCTTCATGGGTACTTGTATCGCCATGTGTGTCGGTTTGTTGGCCTTGGCCATCTGTCTGATCCTGCTCTTGGGATTCATGTGTTCCCTGGCTAGCTTCGTCGTCTCCTTCGTCGTCATCGGTTGCTGTCCTTTCGTCATCAGAGCTGGACACGACCTGTCCTTGTGGCTGATCCCTGGGTGTGGTAGGGTAGCTAGGCCTTTCAAATTCTTGAGAAAACATTTGTCCTTCTGAAAACTGGAACTCATTGGAGAATGCATCGGGCATCTCAAAATCAAACGTTTGGTCCAGTGGCTCTGCTTGTCCTGGTTCTAAATGTGGTACTGGAAAGGAGAAAGCTTCCGCACCAATAGTGGTGGGAAGTTCAGCTGCTATGGTGATAGGTTCTGTGGTTGTGGCTGCTTGGGGTGCGACAGTACTGGTGGTGCCCTCCGTGACCACTGGTCTAGATAACCTTATGCGAATAGGTTGTACTGTGGGAGTCGCTGCTGTTGGTGACTGCTCTGGAGATGGTTGTGGCGAGGGTGATTCTGGGACTTGTAGGCACGGGATAGTACCTCTCATTCGCTTTCCGGCTCTGCCTTTGCTAGACTTTCTAGCCTTCCTTGTGGTCCCTTTGAATGCTTTCAGTTCCTCACTGGTCATGGCACGCTCTATGGGTAAATCATATGCCAAGCACATATATATGATCCTGGTGAGGGCGTAGCATCCATTGATTACCTTTTTTCGCTCCCATCTATGCTGTGCCAAATAGAGCTGATCAATGATCCAGATAGCTAGATCAACCGTTTGCGGTCCAGTACATGCTAAGTACAATCCAAACCAGATTCTCTTGTGGGGCATGGTAAAACGATCCTGAGCTAGGAAAGCAAAGTGCTGCATGCATATCCGTAATGGCTTAGAGAGCTCAGGTGTTATAGCAGAAATATCCTCCCACTTAGTTACGTCACCATGCTTCATCTGCTCTGGGACTAGCCGTTCTTTCTCCGTTGGAGTGTGTGTTCCATGAATCTTGATGGCCGCTCTGATTAAATCCTTCGAAAGATAAAATCTTTTGTAAGGTGGATCCTCCACTGAAGAAGGTAAAATAAAGGTTCCTGGGATGTCCTTATTCTCTGAGGCCAACAAAGTGGTGATTAAGTAATAACACCTATAAAAGTCAGGTTTGGGCAGAGGATCACTGAAATACTCCATGAAGCCGGCTCTAGCCCAAACATGAGTTAAGTCCTGGGTGTTCTGTAGGCCTTCAAATTCTCTGGAGAAGAATTGATACTTGCCCCATGTGCGGTCATCAAATGTCATATTTGCTTCAAAAATGAAGTCAGCATCAGCTAGTGGTCCTGCTAGGCCTTGGAACCAGTGAGAGTTACGGTGTATCTTCTCTGTGTATCCCATAGGTGGGTTATCGATTGGCATGGGTCCCGGAAATCCTTGGAACTCTGGCGGTGGAGCGGTCGGGTGGGATTCTGCACGTAAAACATTGAGGGGCACCGCAGCCACGCTGGGGCCTGCTTCCGATGGTCCTGCTTCGGTTTGCATGATGACTGATGAGCTAATGGAAAAGATCTGCTACAAAAGATTAACACATTAGTATGGAAATTAATTATGATCCCATTAAGGTGAGACCGCAATCCCTTTCCATAACCGATGTGTAACCCGTGTAGCCAAGTGTCGTGAAGTGATGGATGCAATGATTATTTGCAAAACTAATGCAGGTCTCTAGACACCTACATGGTTCAGATTATGCATACATTTCTCGATGAGCCGTTATTATGCATGATGTGGGGTTTTGGTGTATGAATTTATACAAGGTTTGGTTGAGGGTGAATTATTACAAGGGTGGAGTTTAAACGGGGTGGGAGAATTGTTAGATAATGGGGTACAAGAAGACGTTTGGATACGTTTAGGTATCCATTTCCTAAGAGTCTTGGAGTGGGTGGTATGTTTCTGCTGAGGAACAAAAAGCGGTATCGGGTTTGGTGGTATTGAAGGATGAAAAGATTTCTGAGGGGTATATATTACATGGCTAGAGGGTTGGGCTATAATACATTGTTTGGGTACCCAAATCTGCATGGGTGTGGGTCTATGGATAAGATATCTCTTGGCGATCCAAATCTGTCGAGTATTTGTACTTGGGAAAGAAGATCGAGGGGACTTTGGATGCTGACTCTGCTTCTGTTGAAACTTTGTCTTGTTCTCGTCTGCAGTGTTGCCAATAGCCTGTGGTTGTTGTCCTTTTGGCACCCATATTTGTCTCGTGCCACTTGTTCCGTGATGTTGATACTTCTGCTTTCTTTGCCTTGTCTGGTGATGTTGTCGGTCTGGGTTCCTCTGTTGTGGTTGACTCGTTCGTGGTTGGGTTTGAGAGGTCCATTGGACGCTCTGCTTTGGAAAAGAAGGGAGATCCAACACTTGCGTGACCTGCCCATTAGGAAGTGATTCGTTCTTTATCTTTAATCTAGGCCAGTCCGCAGCAAGTTTGGAAGGATGAGCACCACAGGGTGTTGTGCTCATTTGGCCGCTGATGCAACCCACCTGACCGCTGATTGTGTTCATCTGCCCTCGCGGTTGGGTAGCTGCCCCTTCTAGTTTGCAGAAAGCCCCAGGGAAGATCTCCTGTCGTCCTTCTGATTGACAATTGTCCATAGCCAAACCCGAGTGGGTTGGTGTAGACGTAACGTGACTGGTCTGACCCAAGATCTTCCGGTCTTCCATCGCATGCGTTTCATAGGGTCTAGGGTTACAAACCTCAATCGGAATGCCGTTAGGGAAGTCAAGCGCTATCACTCGCTTCTGTTCTAAGGTTCCAATCTGTAAGGAGCCTTGTCTAAGATTTAGGTCCACTGAGTGATCATATAGCCAATCTTGGCCAAGGATTAGGGGTTCTATCAGGTCGTCATCATGGCACACTAGGAGCTTCGCTTTCATGGTCACATCCTTAATGAGGATAGGAAGGTCCACCTCACCCATGCAAGGGGTTTCCATGCCTCCTAGGCCTATGAGGTATGCCTCAATTGGCCGCATTTCTATTCCTGAATCCTTATAGTGGGACCATCTAATCGCACTAGTCGCAGCACCTGAGTCAATTAAAGCCCTGAGCTCTTGGCAAGGGTTGCCGTGCTCTAGCCTGACTGTAATGAATGGTCTCCTGTCCACTATGCTAGGATGTGTGGTTGACTTTACTCGACACATGGCCATGGGGTATCTGGGTGTAGTTTCCAAATGGTTATAATGTTCTCTCCCTAGTCCTTGTCTTCTTAACTTCATGCGTTTAATGTGTTCTATTGCTTCTGCCTGAGCTTCCGCTCGTATTCTATTTTCTTCCTCCTTACGCTTCTTTGCCAACGTGAGTCGTCTAAGCATATCCTCAGTAAGAGGTTCCTGATATAGCTTGACTCTACAGCCACTAATATAATTAGGCATTATATCTCCTTCTAAAGTGGCTAATTGTACTGCTTCACTTGTTGAGAGTCTGTTAATGATCATAGGTCCATAACCTCGCTTTTCTAACTTACGTGCGTGTTGCTTTAGCGTATATACTAGAACTAAATCTCCTTCTTTTAGGCCTTTATCTTTCACATGTGCATCAAAATATGCTTTTTGTCGCTTCTTCGCTGCATATATTCCTGCTGCTGCCTTTAGCCTGGTTTCTCCTAATCGTTCCAAGTCCATTATTCTTGCTGATAATTCGTGGCCGGTCCACTGATGTTCTTGTGCAACCTTAAGGGTCGGTATCAAGAAGTCCAAAGGGAGCACAGCATTCTGACCAAAAACCATCTGAAAGGGAGTTGCATTGAGTACGGTCTTGTAGGCCACTCGATATGCCCAAACAGCGTGGTGTAACTGTTTGTTCCAATCTGAACGTTTGTTGTTCACGAGTTTCGTCAGTACGTTACAAAGGATCTTATTAGTGCTTTCAGCCTGACCATTGGCTTGAGGATGATATGGTGCGGATTTCTTGTGAATCACCATAAAATCCTGTAACAAATATTCAATGACTTGGTTTAGAAAGTGAGTTCCTCGATCGCTCACTAACTCTATAGGCAATCCATATCTTGTAAAGACATTTTCAAATAAGAATTTTGCAGTTGTGTGTGCATCATTCTTTTTCGTGGCTTTTGCCTCTACCCATTTCGTAAGATAATCTGTGGCAACAATAATGTATTCCGCATGTGTACCTTTTGCAGGGGGGTTAATGGGTCCTACAAAGTCTATACCCCACTTAGAAAATGCACGTCCGCCCATCATGGGTTTCAATGGCATTTCATCTGTGCGAGTAGGAAACTGAGTTCTTTGGCACACATCACATCTCTTTACATAGGTATGTGCATCCATGTGAAGAGTGGGCCACCAAAATCCTGCAAAGAGGATGGCTTTGATTATCCTATCGGGTCCAAAATGACCTCCTGCAACACCTTGGTGTGCAGTCTCTAGTATGCTCAGATAATCGCTCTCATGAACTCAGTCTGGTGTGAGAGACACATGATATAATGTAGCATGTTCTACTGGTGGTCTTTCACAACAAACGTGGCATTCTTTACACAACCTGTAGACGTCTGCTTCCATCGTAGGCCAATATACTCCTAGTCTATGCAGAGTCTGTAATGTTCGATGTTTTGAATGATGTTGCTTTAGTGCACCTACATGTGCTAATTGTAACCAATTCACATGTTCTGATTCATCTACACAACAAGCAAGAATCTTTTGATTATCCTGTTTATATATGCTTCCTGCCATTATTTGGTATCTCTGAGACTTGGTAATCTCTCCCTCTTTGATCTTTATCCTAGGATTCTTGGGTCCATATGTGAGAATAGGGACTATAGGCTTAGCCCATTCTGGTGCTATCTCAAGATTAAACAAATATGCGTCTGGTAACTCATCCACTACTTCTTGAGGAGCTTCTCCTGAGGTTAATCTTGAAAGGTGGTCAGCTCTAAGATGTGTCTTCCCTTTCCTGACTACTACTTCAAAATCATACTCCATGAGTAATAGAAACCAACGTATCAATCGTCCGGTGTTACATGGTTTGTTGACTAAGTACAATAGGGCTTGATGATCTGTGAAGAACTTGAACTTGTTGGCCAACAAGTAGTGTCTGAATTTCTTTACCGCGTAGATCATCCCTAATCCTTCTCGTTCTGTCGTGGTGTAATTTCTTTCTGCTGCGTTCAATTGTCTGCTCGCATAAGCTATGGGGAGATCTATGTTACCTTCATTCGTGGGTTGTGCTAACATGCATCCTATGGCATAATTGGATGCATCCACATGTACATGGAATGGCTTACTCCAATCTGGTGTAGTCAATATAGGTGCTGAGCACAAGCGTCGTTTAAGTTCATTCAATGAATTTTCACATTCATTTGTCCATTCAAAGTTGGTTAAAAGAGAGTACAAAGGCTTGGCTATGATTGCATACACGTGTATGAATCTCCTATAATAACCGCAATGGCCCATAAATGCTTGTACCTCTTTGATGTTCGTCGGCCTAGGTAGATCTGCAATTACTTTTACTTTTTCCTCATCCGTAGAGATTCCATTTTTTGACACAATGTGTCCTAGAATTTTGCCTTGTCTGACCATGAAAACGCATTTTTCTGGGTTCAAGCAAACCTGATATTCTCGACATTTGTCAAATATTTGTCTTAACTCTGGGATATGTGTCTGTCTTACATTTGAATGAGCACATAAGTCATCGACATAAACTTCCAAGCTCTTGCGTAAGAATTCCTTAAAAACATGACACATGAGTCGCTGGAAAGTGGCGGGTGCATTTGTTAAGCCAAATGGCATCACACGAAATGCAAATATGCCCCATTCAGTGGCAAATGTCGTCTTGTGTTGATCTTCTGGAGCAATGGCTACTTGATTATAACCTGAAAAACCATCAAGGAAGCTGTAAACTTCCCTGCCCGCAACTCTTTCCAATAGATGTTCCGTGATAGGAAGAGGATAACTGTCTCTAATCGTTGCGGCATTAACTTTTTTAAGGTTAATACACACATGCAATTTTCCATTCTTTTTGGGCACAACCACAATGGGGGATACCCATTCGGTATGCTCAATTTCGTAAATGAATCCTGCTTCTATCAAGCGATCTATCTCCTCTTTAATCTTCGCAGCGTAGTTATCATTATACGTGTACGGTTTCTGTTTTGTCGGTTTTGCATCTGGAGTCATAGGGATTCTATGAGAGCATATATCTGGATCTACTCCTTTCAAATCTTTGTAACTCCACGCAAAAACATCTCTATATTCGCGCAATAGGGCAACTAGCTCTTCTTCTTCTTCAGTTGTCAAATCATGCCCTATGTATGTACATTTTTCTTCTTCTCCTTCTATGGCAACTATTATTTTCTTGGTTTTCTCTCGGTTATCATATACTTGTCCGTCATTCGCCTTTCTATTAGGCATTCGTACCATGATTCTTCTATCTTCGATTTCATACTTCTTGAAGTTCTCGGGTACTTCAAACAAAGATTCTTCTTTTTCTAGCATGGTTTCTTTCTTTTTTCTTTTCTTGCCTTCACTCTTAGTAGTCACTTCTGTGGTTAATCTCACCTCATTCGTAATTTCCTCGTGTCTCTGAGTGTGAGTCTCTACCTCGAAAAAATATTCTTCCTCTGATGCAAAGGGTGGGTCCATGATAATTGATTCTAAATCAAAATCGCTTGCATCCTCAAATGCATCAGTGTTAGGTTCACACTCTTCTAAAATCGCATCGCACATGATTGGCTCTATCGTGAAAACTGAAATGTCATAGCCATCCTCGTCACAGTGGGGTGTCCATTGTTCTTCATTGATGGCTACATCCATGGTTGCTAGGATTTTTGCCCAACCATGGGGTTCAAACTCTTCGTCTGGAAATACTACAGGTGCATAAGCTGGATCTTGGAGGGTTCGTGGATGTTGTTCTGCACCTAAGGTCCTGGCTTCTAACCTTTCTTCCTCTTGTTTGGCTACTTTACACATCCATAAATGAGTATCCTCATGCAACCAAGAAGGATCTGATTTTAATGAGTGCACGGATTCCGTCTCTACTGGTGTCTTATGGATGGTATTCCATTGTATTGGGGGTACATCTCGATGTGAATAGTCTTTAAGATTGACTTTGGTAGTCACTCCTAAATGTTGCAAGTACAAAGAATTAGTTCCCCAATCTTGTACAATTTGCAACTGACGCATGAATGGTCGTCCCAATATCATCTCATAAGCATGATTTTTTGCAAAGTCACAAATGGCAAAGGTATGCTCAAACTCCACACCACAAGTGGTGAGAGATATTCCTTCTAGTAAGCCTAATGGTTTTTCTATGTGTCCATCAGCCATTTGTAGCTTCATCCTGGTAGGTCTCAATGCTGGCTTACCCCAACGTTTCCATAAAGCGGTGGTCGCTATGGCTACGCCGGCTCCTGAATCTAGGATGGCTTTCGTGGTGTAGCCCTGATGGGTTATTGGAAGATAAGTGTTACCTTCCTCTCCTTCGCTTACATCTCCAATCTTTTCTATGGGTATCTCTGGTACCTTATTTTGTGATCCTATTTGTGAGGGAGTAGTAGCAAGCTCGGGGAATTGATTTGCTACATGTTTCCACAATTCTGGTTTTACCTTTAACAACTCCTCTAGAGTGAGATTACATTGTACTTTGGTATTCTTGATCACTTTCGTGTTTCTAGGGATTACTGATTCTTCATTCCTCACTATTATAGTGGGTGCTCTCATACTAATAGACTTTGCCTCCCAAGGTCCTGTGAACTGAGGTAATTCTTGTAAAGAATTAGATTCAAATCCTGTGTGTTCACTCAGTTGTTCTTCCTCTACATCATCGTAAATAGAGGGAATGTCTTGGGGAAATTGTTCCTGTAAGTCGTCTATTTCTTGAATAGGAGGATGGGTTCCTTGTTCTTTTCTCCATTTCTCTTCTTGGATTTCTCTCAAAAATTCATGTGAGTACTTATGTATGGAAGACAAATTGTCTTGACTTTCTGAGTTGGGTACTTCAGACAGGGATGGCGCATTCCTTTCCTGTGTCTCTGGGACAATAGGGTTCTTGTGCTGATTTTTTTTCTCTTTGCTTTCAATCAAGTATTCTAGCCTCTCCATTAGTCCTTGAAAGTGTAGTTCCAGTTTTGCCATGTTATTCCAATTAAGATATCTAGAGGCTTCGAACAAAGCTTGTGCTAGTTCTACCATCTTCATGCACAGTTTAGTTCTCTCAATTTCTAGATCAGCCCGAGGGTAGTTTTTGCTCATTTCAGCTACCTGAGGTCCCTCTTTTAATCTAGCCTGATATGCACGAAACATCATGTCTAGATTTTCTGGTATGGGTTCCGCTAAAACTGATCCTGATATCTGAGCTGGATTCTCTTGATTCAAGTCCTGTGAAGTCAATTCTTGGATTTTGGCTCTAGATTCCTTTAAACTTCCTTCCAACTCACTTATCTTTTTACTCCATTTTCTCTTTATCCTTTCTCTAGAATCTTTCCAAGATTTCGTCCTTTTACTACTAGATTCTGCAGCTTCACTAGTTCCGACTGCTTCCTCTTGATTAAGCTTTTGGTTCTATAAGAGCGCCTGGGCTCTTGTGATAGCTTGGATATGCACGTATGTAGGGTTGGATCCCTCTGCGTTATTCACAATACCTATCACATTGATCGGTGTCACATTCGAAGCATTAACAGGGTTCTTAGGACAATCTTTGATTATGTGCTCTTTGCCACAATCGGCACAAAAGCCTTGGATGTTATAGTACTGTGACTGTCCTGATATAGGGGGATGTGGACAATCCTTTATGAAATGATCTCCTTGGCACCTAAAGCATGGTCCTCTAGGGCCCTGTTGTCTTTGTTGTCTCAACTGGGGCCGTGGATTTGGGTTTGTATACATCACATGAGCGTAGTCGGGCTCCCAACTAGGTTCCGCTGGTGGACTATCATAATGATATGTCTCCACATGTTCTGGTGACTCTGTGTAATATGCGGGTGGACTATCTACATGCGTAGAGTCAAAACTGTTTGAGTGTGGATCACTCTCTGTGATCAAAGGTGAAGAAGGCACTAAGGCCCTACTTAGGTTCTCTTCTGCAGCAGCGTATTTGACTGAGATGACATTCGCTGGTGGGGGTGGCTGCTGAGCTAAGACAGGTTGAGGTCTCTGTTGAGCCTGGTATGGGTAGTTCTGAGGAGGCCTATAGTAATAAGGCTGAGCATTGTATTGGCCTTGATACCTACCTGGCTGCGGGTATGCTTGCGGGTAGTGCTGTCTCACGGTTTGTTCGTTGTATGGGTAGTCCTGAGCCGTATGATTCGTGTATCTTCTCTCAATTGTACAATATTGGCCACTAGGGTTGGCTTGTGGTTGTGGTGCATTGGGACACACATTTGCCATATGATCACCACCACAGGTGTAACAACGCTTGTTAGTTAGCACCCTAGGTTTACTAGAAACTCCTAGTTTCTAGGCCACTTTTTCTGCTAGGTCTTCTATTGAGCTAGACAATTTTGTGGATGCTAGAGATGAACAGTCTGAGTCCTTATAGACCTTTGAGAGTTCCAACTCGTCTCCTAAGTTGTTCTCAATGTCTATACAAATTCTTACACATTGCTCTAGCGTTCTGGGTTCTTTTAGGTACACGTAGGAGCGCAGTTTAGAGCTCAACAAGCCATCTAGAAACAATGACACTTGCTTGGCTTGTGAGGGTAGCTCTTGCATTGGACATCGTTCAACATATTGTCTAAACCTACGTCCTGCCAGTCTTACTGTTTCTTGAGGGGTCTGTTTAAAGCTATGAATCAACGAAGACGTGTCATGTCTAACCCCACTTTTAGAGAATTCAGTGATAAATGACTCTAAAAAGTGATGGATGTCTCTAAATTGCCTCTGTTGCAATGGTTGGAACCAAGTTAAAGCGGTATTCTTTAACGTTAGTCCAAATGCATTATATTGCGTGAACATGTCTTCAACTTGTTCGGCTCTTAGTACTTGCTTGAATTCTGCGACGTGGTCATAGGGATCTCCTGTCCCATCAAAGTAATTCTTCATGGATTTCACTAACTGTGTGGGTCTCAGTATTCTTGCGTGTTCGCGTGGTCTAGGTAGAGGAAAATCATCTCTACCACCTAGTACTCCATGATCTCTTTGCCTATCTACTCTATTAGTGTCTGTGGTTGTTCTCTCTCCCTATGGGATGAGTGAAGCTTACTTCGGGTCTCTCTTTATTTCCCTCTCTTTGATTTCCATGGGCTGAGGATGTTCCTGCCCCTTGTTGACTTGTATTCATGTTTGTCCTAGATGGAGGGAATACCAATTCACCTCTCCATGTGTAAGTGTTTTTAGCGCGGTCAGGCACCACAAAGACTCTTTCTTTCTGAAGTCTCATCCAGGTATACAACCTTTCCAGGTGTATCCGGGTCCTTGAACTCGTATATAGTGATGATACCTACCTCACTAAGTATTTCGGTCTTGTATCTCCAAAAGGCTTCATCAGTTTCTTTATTTACAAACAACTCTATGCTTCTGTTGTCCTGAGGGATCCATTCTGGGATGAGTACTCGTGTCAGTACAGATTTCCCTCTAGGTGTTCTAGGTTCTTCTAATGGTTCTTTTCCTTGAAATTTTGCTTCCATCTCGGGTTGAATTACGCCAAACTCGTTGGTATTGTTTGGCTGCGTACTTAAGATGTACATCGTTCCTTCCTTGTCTATGTACGCGTCTCTCTCGAATTTCACCACTGGATGTTCCAATCCAATGGGTTGATCGGGGTTGTGCATTTGCACCACTTGCCTTCGCAAACCATCCTCATAGATGCGAGCACCTAATCGGTTAGTTCGGAGAAACTCTAGTTGTGTTCTATAGGGTCCTTCTGGTTTTTCTAAATAGGCTACATTAGACCCTCCTTCTGGTCTTTCTGTGCTAAATGCCATTTCTGAATCACTAGTGTCTGAGTTCTCGTAGGGATAACTAGTGTTCAATTGTTGAGCCCACGATCGTGCAGTAGTTCTTACACTTGCCTCTGATGATCTAAGGCTTCGTCGGTCTGACTTACCTATATGTTTGCCCGATCTAAGGTTCATTAATTTTCTTCCTTGCACACTCAGTACACGCTCAGATCGTCAATGATTCTTTGTTATTACTGTCTTGATTCTTTTTAAATTTCTTTAGATTCTTGTCTTAATGTATGCGTCAGGAATTCGACTTTCCGTTATAATTTTGAGTTCTCGTTCCGTCAGACTTAGGCTCTTTCCTTTAGGTTTTCGTCACACACACCTTTACTTTAGTCTCGAACTTGATAACTTTAATTCTCTTGAACTTGAGGCGTTCCTATTGTCTTAAATCCACAATACTAACGTTTATCCTAAGCTAAGAATTGACTGAGGGGGTTGAGTAATCTTCCAACCTCGAGTCAGCTTTTCTGGTTGCTCTGATGCCCACGAAGCCGCGCTTCCCAAGTTTTATGCCCTTCACTGCCTTGCCTTGGTTGCCTTTGATTGCCCTTGCTAGACCTGGAAAAATCCAATATTAGACCAATTCACAGTTGGATGATCAAGCACTTGAGTATATACACCTTTTAAGTCCCTTCCCTTTTTGCCCAACTTTTTAATGCTTGCCCCCTGGCTTTCTAGTCCCAAACTAGGTCAACCTCAAAATAACTTATCTAAAAATAGACGTATCCTTTAAGAAAAAAACAGTTGAGGTCACGTAGTACTCGTAGAGAGCTTTCTAACGAGCTATTAAGCTCAAAAAACGGACTTCGGATGAAAAAGTTATGACCGTTCAGGCCCTGGGGGGTAAAAACTGACAAACAGGTTTTTCTCCAAATATGAGCTAAGGGGTCTCCTATGAGTCTAATCACCCAAAAATTTCCCAAAAATAGCCCCAAAATTGGCCAAAAAATGAAACCCTAAAATTTGCGATGGGGGTGCACAATCGCGATGGTCTGAGATGATCGCGATGGTCTGGGACCGTCGCGATGGCGTGAGGGTGCACCGTCGCGATGGCATGAACTGGCGGACAATCGCGATGGCGTGAAATTGCACAATCGCGATGGTCTGAAGTGCACCGTCGCGATGGCGTGAACTTGGACAATCGCGATGGCGTGAAAGTGCACCGTCACGATGGCGTCAGTCAACGGTCAACGTGGACAATCGCGATGGTCTGAAGTGAACCGTCGCGATGGTCTGGGCGCGATGGCGTGAGCCAATCGCGATGGTCTGAATTTTTGAAGTGTCGCGATGGTGTAAGGGTGTCGTCGCGATGGTGTAAGGGTGTCGTCGCGATGGTCTGGATTGCACCGTCGCGATGGTCTGAATTGCCACGTGGCACTGTCGGCGCGATGGCGTGAGCCAATCGCGATGGCGTGACACAATCGTGATGGTCAGAGACCGTCGCGATGGTCCGGCCAAGCCGTCGCGATGGCGTGAGCCAATCGCGATGGTGTGACACAATCGCGATGGTCAGAGACCGTCGCGATGGTCCGGCCAAGCCGTCGCGATGGCGTGAGCCAATCGCGATGGTGTGACACAATCGCGATGGTCAGAGACCGTCGCGATGGTCCACCAAACTATGAATTTTTGCAATGCAGCTGTGGATTCGTAGAGGCGCTGGTGTCGCCTACACGCTGGTGTGGTCGCTTACCAAAAATGCCGAAGGTTGCAGACCATCGCGATGGTCTGACACACTCGGAAATTTCTGACAGAAGATGATTTTCTTACCTTTTTGCAGCCTTCCTGATGCACTAGAGCTCTGTACCTGCAAGAAAACTCAAGAAAACAAAAGTACACACAAGCACAAAAGTTCTCTCTCACTCCCTCACATGCACAAATGAGGGGAAATGAGGAGAATGGGTGGATATGGTGAATTTTCTGATTTTTTTGGAGATGGAGATGATGATGCGGTGATGAAGATGGAGTGTGGGGGAGGTGAAAAACTGAATTGATTTCTCACCTTCCAACGCCACTTCTTGCTATACTCTTACCATCACACATTCGTCCTAGACTCGATCCCCGGCAACGGCGCCAAATTTGGTGTTGCTCTAGCACAATGGTAAGTACTACGTTAAGAAGCTTCACCTCCTTAATTGTCAATCCGCGGAAGAGATAGGAGTGATATGAAGATCGTGAACATGAGATGAAGTGAGAGTGAAGGTGAGAAGCACAAAGATGCACACACACATACACACACACTACGAAGAGACAAGCAAGACACAATGGAAGGTGAGAAATCAATTCTATTACTCAAGAGCACTCTTACAAGTTCAAAATAGCTCTAAGCTCTTCTCTACTCAAACAAGCTAACCCCAAAAATGAGCTCTCTAGCTCTTTTTATAGTTTCTAGACTAGTTTTGACCGGTTTCACATCTAGTGACCGGCATAGTTAAAAATTAGGTCCTAGATGCTATTTGGAAGGGTAAACGGTATCTAAAAATAACAAAAATTGGTACGCGCATTCTACCTAAGATCCTCAAGCTCGAGGACTCCTCGGCTTGCACAAAATGGAGCTATGGATTACAAAATCTATGTTACATATGTTACAATAGTGATAAAAATCACTGTGGAGGTTTTTTGGAAAGTATTTGAAAAATGATTCGACTGGCTCCCTACTCTGTCGTCACATGCTTCCGTGTCGTTTGTGCCTCTGGCTTCTTCCAACACACACGCACACGCATACGCACACGCACACGCACATGCACACGCACACGCATACGCACACGCACACGCACACGCATACGCATATGCGTGTGCGTATGCATGTGCGTGTGCGTATGCGTGTGTGTGTGCGTGTGCATATGCATATGGGTATGCGTGTGCGTATGCGTGTGCGTGTGCGTATGCGTGTGCGTGTGCGTATGCGTATGCGTGTGCGTGTGCATATGCGTATGCGTGTGCGTGTGCGTGTGCGTGTGCGTGTGCGTGTGCGTGTGCTTGTGCGTGTGCGTGTGCGTGTGCATGTGCGTGTGCGTGTGCGTGTGCGTGTGCGTGTGAGTGTGCGTGTGCGTGTGCGTGTGCGTGTGCGTGTGCGTGTGCGTGTGCGTGTGCGTATGCGTGTGCGTGTGCGTGTGCATGTGTATGCGTGTGCGTGTGCGTGTGCGTGTGCGTGTGCGTGTGCGTGTGTGTGTGCGTATACGTGTGCGTGTGCGTGTGTGTATGCGTGTGCGTGTGCGTTTGCGTATGCGTGTGCGTATGCGTGTGCGTATGCGTGTGCGTATGCGTGTGCGTATGCGTGTGCGTGTGCGTGTGCCTGTGCGTCGTGTGTGTATGCGTGTGCGTATGCGTGTGCGTATGCGTGTGCGTGTGCGTGTGCGTATGCGTGTGCGCATGCGTGTGCGTGTGCGTGTGCGTGTGC
>CM035416.1:190654457-190669457 GCA_020310875.1 Ceratopteris richardii | reverse complement strand
CTTGTGGCTGAAATGACGGAGATGTAGGAAATTTCGCAAGAGTCGGTAAATGAAGAATGCGAGAGCAATAAAAAGCAGAAGACAGGAAGAGAAAAGAGTTCTGTCGTCGAGGAGAAAAGAGTTCGATCGTCGCCTCGTCACTTCGTTAGACTGGTGGAGCAGAGTTTACTATGTTACACAGACTCTTGGATTGATAGTTAACAGGAATGTAGGTGAGAGAGACAGAAGGATAGATACGTCGCTGTTCTGTTGCGCGCTGTAGTGATGAGGGTTGATCACATCGTAACTGAAGTGTTCGGAGACCACGAGTAACATATTTTAGAAGACTGTGTATGAGATATTATTGAGGACATTGAATACTGTTTCATTCTATTCATATTTAATTACTCTGCTATTCTTTGGTTGAATCGATTCTCATTGAAAAGTTTGTGATGCTGTGAGTCTACTTGATGAACAGTTATATATGACTCTGTAGTTCTCGATTGTGAGATTGTGTATTGATTGTCATGCGTGAGACTGTATAAGAACAGAGTTTAGTACCTTTTCGGTCAAGTAACCAGGGTTTTATATAGTAATCGGTGATCATTGAGTATTCGACAAGGAGCTGTGTGTGGACAGAAGTCTTAGTAAGTCATTAATTGCGGTATAAATCTGTGATCTGAGTCAGTATACGAAAAGTTTAATATAATCTCGATCTGAGTTGTCTGTGCATTTCGTTCGGTGTATTTAGTTATCACATGAAATCGTCTTATTACGGAGTATTTTGAGAGGAACGTATTCTCATAGTTGTAAGTTTTGACAGAATCACTGTGCTATTACCATAGTATATTCAGGGCCAAACATTCCAGTGCTTATCATACCGAGGAGTAGTTAGTATTCAAACTCAACTCCTGTATTAAGAAGTGAGCAATTACTGGTGATTGTGTAAAGGATTGGGAAAATAGTACAGGGCCTCTGTCTAACAGACCCCTACCACTCCCAAGAACCCAAGGACCCGATAATCAGTGTTACAAGGCTGAGGGAGCGAGACAACCGCAACCGCAGAAGAAAGATAAACAAGACTTGTGGCTGAAATGACGGAGATGTAGGAAATTTCGCAAGAGTCGGTAAATGAAGAATGCGAGAGCAATAAAAAGCAGAAGACAGGAAGAGAAAAGAGTTCTGTCGTCGAAGAGAAAAGAGTTCGATCGTCGCCTCGTCACTTCGTTAGACTGGTGGAGCAGAGTTTACTATGTTACACAGACTCTTGGATTGATAGTTAACAGGAATGTAGGTGAGAGAGACAGAAGGATAGATACGTCGCTGTTCTGTTGCGCGCTGTAGTGATGAGGGTTGATCACATCGTAACTGAAGTGTTCGGAGACCACGAGTAACATATTTTAGAAGACTGTGTATGAGATATTATTGAGGACATTGAATACTGTTTCATTCTATTCATATTTAATTACTCTGCTATTCTTTGGTTGAATCGATTCTCATTGAAAAGTTCGTGATGCTGTGAGTCTACTTGATGAACAGTTATATATGACTCTGTAGTTCTCGATTGTGAGATTGTGTATTGATTGTCATGCGTGAGACTGTATAAGAACAGAGTTTAGTACCTTTTCGGTCAAGTAACCAAGGTTTTATATAGTAATCGGTGATCATTGAGTATTCGACAAGGAGCTGTGTGTGGACAGAAGTCTTAGTAAGTCATTAATTGCGGTATAAATCTGTGATCTGAGTCAGTATACGAAAAGTTTAATATAATCTCGATCTGAGTTGTCTGTGCATTTCGTTCGGTGTAGTTAGTTATCACATGAAATCGTCTTATTACGGAGTATTTTGAGAGGAACGTATTCTCGTAGTTGTAAGTTTTGACAGAATCACTGTGCTATTACCATAGTATATTTAGGGCCAAACATTCCAGTGCTTATCATACCGAGGAGTAGTTAGTATTCAAACTCAACTCCTGTATTAAGAAGTGAGCAATTACTGGTGATTGTGTAAAGGATTGGGAAAATAGTACAGGGCCTCTGTCTAACAGACCCCTACCACTCCCAAGAACCCAAGGACCCGATAATACTCGTCCGAAAGTTGGATTGAGTTATTATCGTCTAACATTTGGCGATCCTACTGGGGATGTGGCATTGAGATTGCCTGGTATTTTGTTCAAATTAAAATTCTGTTGGAAGGACAGTAGCAACAGAATCAGATTGTTGCGATACTGTGTGTTCGTAATACTATATGATCAGTACGGAAATGCTACATGCCGATTACCCGATCAGGAGAAAAGTATCCCAAGAATCATCAGTTAGGGATATTAAGAACAACTTTGGGAGGTACTAGTACAATTAGACCTGACCCAGTTGTCGAAAAAGTGACAAACGATAACACTGATTCCGGTGAAATTACGGTAGAACGTAGTACATCTCTAGAATTGTCTGGTGTTACTACGGTACAGACTGTCGAAAATACAGCAATTTTGGAACCGATTAAGACGCAGTTGGAATCTAGCATAAAAGTCTTTGGAATAGATTCAGATACGATTAGAAACACTTTAGAGAAGGAAATTAATACAGGCGAATCTACGTTGTATCCAGTCACGATTTTGAATCCTTCCGGTGGAACTTCGGTAAGAAAAACACAGTTTTTCGGTGACGATTCAGCACTTTCGGCTGAATCTTCAGCTCAACTACAACGTTTGGGAGCAAGTCCTCCTACTTTGGATATCAAGGAGGAAGGAAGACTATTCGAAACAGAAATTCGCAATATAGTAAGTAAGCTAATTGCACCGGAAAGTGTGCCATTAGGCGAAACAAATTTCGGTAGTTCAGAAACTCCAACTAGAATTACAGAAGGAGTGTATAATACATTTACGATGAATGAACAACTACAACGACAAGTAGGTCAACCCAGATTGGCTTCAACGGGAGTAACATACACAAAGTTTAGTGGGTTTCCAGGAGATGACCCAGATGCTCACGTACGCACCTTCGAAATCAGTTATGCTGTTCTCAACCATCCACCGGATCCGGCGTACAAAGCAATTGTTTTTCAATCTACACTTGTGAATGAAGCAGCAAGGTGGCTTACTGAATATGATATTAATCATTTCGGTACTTATGAAGCAGTACGAGACGCTTTTCTGCAGCGATTCAGGTTGAAAAAAAATCCTGCAGAGATCTTTGAGTATTTACAGAACAATAGACAGAAACCAAATCAAACTGTACAAGAGTATGCTACCCTGTTCAGGACGCATTTAAGGCAGCTACCCCAGGCCCATGCTAACTTACCCGACGATGTTATTACACAGTGGTTTATCAATGGTTTGCTTCCCCAACTTAGGCAAATCATGATTATAAGATGTGTAGGAGCCATGACCCTCGACGCAGTGATAGCAATGACCCTTCAGCTAGAAAACAAAGTTGGAGGATTTTCAGAGGATTTGGAATGGATTAAAACAAATAAACATATGGCTGAAGATATAACCAGGCAAGTATATTGTACCACTTGCAAGAATTCAGGACATACAAGTGCCCAGTGTGCGTTAAATCAGACTTATTGCGCCATCTGTAACATTGTAGGACATACCACTGAAAATTGTGCATACAATGCTAGAAGACAAGGAGTAGCAACCGTTAATGCAATTATTCAAGAGCAAGGGCAATCATCCAATCAATATGTACCCCCACATTTGAGACACAATCAACAACAAGGGTATCGACATTATCGAGGACAGAGGAACAACAACTATAACACACCGCGCTGGCAGAATGGACCACCACCGGAAAATCAAAATTTACCACCACCTCGATGTCATTTCTGTGGACAGTTGGGCCATATTAGAAGATTCTGTAGAGATGCAGCGGAATATGATCAAAGGAAAAAGGAACGTCAAAACCCAATGGCCAATGTGGTAACAATTACACCTGTAGAGACACAGGCAGCAGCAGTTCAAACGCGTTCCGGTAAACAATTGCAACCAGCAGCAGAATTATTTGAGCCAGGGATACGTGAACAACACAGAATGTATCATAAGGCTAGCCAGTGGACTACCGTAGAATCACCTGTTTTTCCAGAACCTACTCCAGTGATCCAGTCCCCGGATACCACACAAGTTCATGCTGACAAAACAAAAGCAGGTACATCATCTGCAGTAGAATTACCACCTTCAGACCAAGCTTCGTCTTCAACAGTTAAGGAAGATGAAAATCAAGTGCAACCAACTTGGGATATATTGTCAAAAGCATCCATCACACTGCCTTTCGGGCAATTACTGGCATTAGTAACAGGAATACGCCAATAATTTCAACAACAGTCTACTACAAAATCTGCTTGCATTCCGGCTACCGCAACCGTACAAACGGAACCAGACTCTACGGTAGATCACTCAGTTCCTCTGATTACGGTATGGTTTCATAAACATCAAATTCCACAAGTTTTAATTGACGGGGGGTCCGGCGTGAATATTGCCACTGCATCACTTTGTAAAAAGCTAGGATGGACTAAGATAGAACCAGTTCAATCCTTTGTTAGGATGGCTGATCAATCTAGAGTTCATCCAGTAGGACTTGTCCGAGATATACCTATCACTATACAAGACACAACATTCAAGATGACTTTTGTTGTTCTTGAATTGCCGGAATCTACCCTAGACTACAATTTACTTTTCGGTCGTCCTTGGTTAAAACAAGCCAAGGTAATTCAAGATTGGTCAGCTCAGGAACTTACATTCAAAGATAAGAATCGCAAATGTGTTGTAAAATTAGATGCTATACAACCCTGTGAGTTACATGCTCGACCATATTTCGCTGAACCAGTTCATATGTTAGATGGATTGTCGGATGACGAAGAAGAAGAATTTTTGAAGAATAATGTTGATTTGATGACAATAGGAACTATTGATCTACAGTATGTGGTAGACACTTGGAATGCTCCAGTATGTACAGTAATACCCATTGTCGAAGGAATTAAGGAGGACAATACCATTTCGATTCAAGGTAATGAATTACAGCAGCTTCTCGAACCTTCCGCTGATACAGAGAAACATCAACAATTTTATGTTCCGGAAGATCAGCTAATTACTTATAATCTTGGAGATGAAGACCACCCTCGTCCTGTAAAGATAAAGCAAAACTTACCTGAAGCTTTTCAAGCAGATTTAATCAAGCTACTCCAAGAATTTACTGACGTCTTTGCGTGGGATTACAAAGACATGAAGGGCCTGGATCCTCGTATCTATCAACACAGAGTTATGCTAAAACCAGAAGCAAAACCGATAAGGCAAACCAGCTACCGGATGAACCCACATTATGCATCTCAGGTAAAAGCTGAACTTGATAGGTTATTAAAAGTGGGATTCATAGTACCAATAGAACATGCAGAATGGATTTCACCAATTGTAATTGTACCAAAGAAAAACAAGCAACTGAGAATTTGCGTAGATTATCGGAAATTAAATGCTGCAACAATACCAGATCCTTTTCCGATTCCTTTTTTGGATACGATGCTTGATAAAGTAGCAGGTCATGAGATGTATTCATTTCTAGATGGATACAGTGGATATAACCAAGTAAGAATGGCTGAGGAAGATATACCGAAAACTGCATTTATTACAAATTGGGGTGTTTTTGCTTGTACCGTAATGTGGTTTGGATTGAGAAATGCACCAAGCACATTTCAAAGATGTATGCAGGAAATATTCTCCTTATCTTACCTCATTCATGCAAGTATATCTTGACGATTTTTCAATTTTCGGTAAAATGATTACACATCTAGTACATTTACGATGTTGCTTCCAGAGATGTAGAGAATATAGATTGTGTTTAAACCCAAACAAATCTGTGTTCGCGGTTTCATGTGGTAAATTACTTGGTCACATCATATCAGCACAGGGTATTCAAGTTGATCCCGATAAAATTTCAGCAGTATTAGAAGCTCCGGTGCCTAATACACCTAAGGAAGTAATGCGATTTATGGGACAAGTGAGATGGCATGGAAGGCATTTACGGTGGCTTGCTCATGTGGCAATACCACTGAACAAATTAATTTCCAAAACCGCAAGGCAATTTGAATGGACTCAGGAATGTCAGGTAGCATTTGATCGACTGAAACAGTTATTAACACAGGTTCCCATTTTACAGCCACCAGATTGGGATAACCCATTTCATGTATTTGTTGACGCATCTGATATAGCAGTAGGAAGTGTACTAATGCAACAAACAGATAAATGGTTTAGACCAGTATACTATGCTAGCAGAAGATTAGCACCTGCAGAAAAGAACTACTCGGTAACTGAGAGGGAATGCTTAGGATTAGTATATTCGGTAAAAAAATTCAGACATTATTTATTGGGTCGAAAATTTACATTTCATGTCGATCACGCTGCATTGGTTTACTTGGTTCGGCAGCAACATATCGGTGGCCGCCTAGCACGATGGGTTCTACTATTGCAAGAATTCGACTATGATGTCATTCATCGGCCAGGTAGTTCACATGCTTTAGCAGACTTTTTGTCACGCTTAGATTCAGGTGAACCTCCGGTTGGTATAAATGATACAACACCAGCCATTTATACTTCAGAACCAACTACTGAAGAATTGTCAAACCAACCAGTGCCAACTACGTATTATGATCAATTATTGATCTTCCTTTCAAGTGGATATCTACCTTCTGAAATCCCCACAGCTACACGCCGAAAAATTGCAGGTTTTAGCCGACGATTCCGGTTAGTTGCTGGAGAATTATATTATACAGATCATACCGGAATCTTAGTTCGCTGTATTCCACCACATGAAGTTAACTCAGTTATCACTTTGGCTCACTCAATTCCTTCCGGTGGACATTTTGCAGCAGATCTTACTCACCGAAAAATTATGCAAAGTGGACTTTGGTGGCCAACTATGTATAGAGATATATTGGAATTTATCAAAACTTGTGATAGCTGTCAAAGAACTGGACAACCACTACAACGCCATTACTTTCCAGTTCATCCAGTACTTCCTTTAGAACCATTTCAGAAATGGGGTCTTGATTTCATTGGTCCAATCACACCTCCCGCAGTATTCAGCAATAACAGGTATATATTGACTTGCACAGATTATGCAACCAGGTGGGCAGAAGCATGGCCTTTACGCTCGGCTACAGCAGTTGAAGTAGCGAAATGTTTATTAACAGATGTCTTTCCAAGATTTGGACTGCCACTAGAGCTTGTTTCAGATCAGGGTACTCATTTTATGAACAAGTTGATGAAAGCATTAACACAGTCATTCCAGATCAGTCATAAATTCAGCTCACCATATTATCCTCGTGCAAATGGATTGGCAGAAAGTACCAACAAATCTCTGCTAAATATGCTTCAGAAATTGACCAGAGAAACACCGGAAAGATGGGATCAGTTACTACCTGCAGTCTTATGGGCCTATCGCACTACATATAAGGTAACCACCGGCTTGACACCATTTAAGTTAGCCTATGGAATAGAAGCAATAGCTCCGATGGAAATTGTAATACCAAGTTTAAGAGTAGCAACGTCTCAGAAGCTTTTACCCGAAGAGTCATTGGTATTTCGGCTGGAAACACTTAGAGAATTAGATGAACACCGATGGCTCAGTTTCTTAACTATGAAAGAAATTCAATTAAGACAGGCCAGGACACACGACCGAAATTTAAAGACTCCAATATTTTCGATAGGACAGCTTGTTCTCTTTTACAATGCAAAATCCAATAGATCAGCCGGAAAATTCAAGTTACGTTGGTTCGGTCCATTCAAGATTTCAGAACAAATTGGTCCGGCTACTTTTCGATTGACTACATTGACTGGACAACCACTTTCAAAAGCGATAAACGGTTCAAAGCTACGGCCGTATCAAGTAGCGCCACCTCGGCTATAACAAGGGTACACAGCGTACCACAAAATTTTTAATTTTCTTTTTTTTTTTTTTGTTTTTTAATTCCTTTTGTTTTAATTCGGTATAATCAATAAAATACGTGTAATCGCCGTACTTTAATATCTATTTATGTCCAGCCGCCCGCTCCCGTTTTTCTATCTCTGCATGCACGCACGTCATATATAGACATTACTGTCCGTTTTGTATAATTAATACTGTTTAAAATATTCTCTGTACAAATTCCTTATATAACTCACTTAAACTCGCCGGATAGGTAATTTAGTCTTTTGCGACCACAGCCATAGTTTCTGAATACTTGTGTTCTGCGTCTTGTATCTCTGTGTAATGGAATCTCTAGCGAACTATACAGCTTTTGCCGAGGGTATCCCGGCTGAAGTAGGAAATTATCTGCATATACGAGGATTGGGTAGTTTCGCCGAGTTGCCCTGGCACTCAGTGGAAGCTCACCCCTTCTTTGCACAGATTATTTCCGCTATCGCTCGGGTATCTCCTACTGAGAAACGATGGGTTTTCCCTTCCTTACCGTCTAGAACTGTGATCACATTCCAAGTGTTTACAGAAGTTTATCATTTGACTCCACAAGGCCGCGAGAATGTTCCCATGATCTCAGCAACCCGAATGGCAGAATTATTCCCGCGATTTTCATCGAATGAATACGCCATTCTCTGTCGACCAGAACCTGAAAGAACTGCACTACAATTCCTCGTTGCTATACTCAACTTTCAAAAACGTACCTATGGTATTTCTCGACCGTTTTATTCTGCCATAGACATAGCTGCCCGAGAACCTGTTAACTTTGCTTCATTCTTCTTTCAACGTATTCATAAGGAGTGCGTCTCCATTATGAAGCAAGTTAACAAAGGAAAAACCCCGAGATCTCGACTACCACACATTTTATCATTTCTGTTTCCAACCATAATGCAAGCACAACCACCACCAAGAGGACCAGTGTTACAAATTGAAGAATCAGCGCAACCCTTAGATGAAGACGACGAAGATGAAGAAGAAATTAATCAGTTATTCAGAAGAAAACGGATCAGAATCAGTTCTTCTGAAAGTAAGAATGCAGACTCAGTCGAACAAGGCGAAGAAGTTCAACAGGAGGTTGACCGGCATTCAGGCGGAGTAACACAAAAGGAACACGAACAACAGCAGGAAGTACAAGTAGAGAATGAAGCTGATAAGCAAGACAAGGAAGCAGAAACAGAAGCCAAGCATCAAGAGGAAGAGAGCTTTCATGATACAAATACATCGATGCACCAGGAATCATCAACGCATTCATTAGCATCTGAGCATCTACAAACGCAGAAGCAGACTGAAACGGAAGCAATGTCAACTGATAAAGTCTGTCAACAGCAGCAGCAAGAGAATCAACAAATCCATGAATGTCAACCTACTAATGATGCATTGGATAAGCTCCTGAAGGCAGCAGAAACAACAGATGTCGGTTTCTCTGCGAATGAACAACAGGAGGCAAATAAGGTAATTAATTCTAACACAGCTCGTCCTATTTTACCACCGCAACAGGAAGCACATCCCATTCAAGACCATCCCGATCATACATCATCATCTTCCCCGAACTACTCACCACCGAATTCCTATCAATTACGCACCAATACGTCTGCTCAACCGCGACAACTTCCACAAACACAATCTGTTCAAGTATTTTCCGAATTAGCATCAATCGGACAGTTTCTTATTAACCTCTCCAAGCAATTACCTGCTCAGATGAGAGCTGATACAGACAACATTTACAAGGAGTTGCAGCAGAAAATAGAAATACTGGAAGCAGATATCACTCCGCTTCAAGAAGAAATATATACAGTAAAAGCAGAAAATCAAGCCCTGCAAGAGCAGGTGAAACAGCTGCAAGAACGACTCAGTGATCAGGCAGATATAACAAAACAGCGAGATGAAGCTCTGGAAACTATAAACAATCATAAAGAAATGTTGACAGAAGCTACTGCAGAAATCACTAAGCTAACACAGAACTTCAAAGATGCAGAAGATGGCAGAATTGCATTAGGCAACTTACTGGAAGAAACTAGAAGAAGGCTAACTCAAACAGAATTCGAGTTGGATACAACAAAAAATAGTTTATCAACAGTCAACAACATATTGCATAAGTATCTCATTGAAGAGCCTCAGAAACAGAAAAAATTAGCAGATGCGAGAAGAGAAAGAGATGCATTTTACAAAACAATCCAGTTCCTGAACCAACAGTTAGAAAGACTCGAGAATCAAGTACGTAACAAAAATGATAACATCCATCGAATGCAGCAACAAGTAACAGATATGAAGACGGCCAGAGATGCAGCATTGGCCAATGAATTTTATTTACAGGAAGCATTTTTACAAACAGAGGCTGAAAATTTACTTTCGGGAGCTATAGCGCTCAGTTCGGTGCGGACAGATGCCCAATTATTAGAACCCGACACCCTGAAAAATGTATTAGAAACGCTTAAGAAAAAGATTGCCCGTATCTTTCGGTCAGCTAGAAATATGTATTTAGAAGGTCTTGAAGCAGAACTTTAGATTTTGGGCCTACAAATCCGGTGTTGTACTGGTATATGTTAATAAAAGTCATGATTTTTGTCTATAATATTTTTCGCACATGTAAAAGACGTCCCAAGTTTAGCATCGATTTCCAGAATTATGACTTTGATTCTAGGATCTCGGTAAGCAGTCTGAAATGTCATATCAGAATGAAATACCATCATTCTAGCGACTGGCAGCTCAAGTTCTAGTACTTATAAAATGCGTATGCCCGGCAAAGTATTTATTGTATAGTGTTCTGCAAGCTCTTGTGTTCATTAACCAAAACTTCTAGCACATTACTTTCGACAAGTCTTACAATCATGTCTGAATCGGATACACTAAGATGGCAACTCAGAAAACGCACACTTACACAGAACCGTGTTGTGACAACAACTGATACTACATCACAGGGTGATGAAGATGACTCAAGAACTTCGATAACATCACCAGGTCTGCATAAACACATATTATTTTCCACAGAGTTCAAAATAGAGTTTGACAGT
This sequence comes from Ceratopteris richardii, assembly GCA_020310875.1. Lineage (NCBI taxonomy): Eukaryota > Viridiplantae > Streptophyta > Polypodiopsida > Polypodiales > Pteridaceae > Ceratopteris > Ceratopteris richardii. Next base: position 190,658,524 of record CM035416.1, on the reverse strand, counting down.
TCTTCAAGGGAAAATGAGAACTGGTTACGAAGGATTGGACTCCTACAGTTTGCTAAATTACCCTGGGAGCAATGGACAGGCAACAACAATGCAGAGGATCAGTTACGCATTATGCGACAAACAAAAGGTTTTCTTGAAAATCAGGTACAATTTTCTCCACAATTAGTTTCGTCAGTATTTCAATTACCGTTGTACGAAGAAGCAACTTTTCCCAAATGTTCTTATAACGACCTGAAAAAAGAATTTGGTGAGGGCGAAGGTCGTAGATGCTATTTCATGATCAAGAATGCCACATATACTCGCCGTGGACAATTTAGATGGTACTTAGAAAGGCTCTGCTTTATAGTCAGATTTGATCTTATGTCTAGAGAAAATTTTTCGCCTCTAGTACAAGCAGAGAAAGGAGGAAAAGTAAGTTGGGCTCACTGGTTGTACAATCATTTACACAAACAGTTTTTTGTTGGGGATAGATGCAGATCCCAAAAATACACTCGTTTACCTGTATATTTAGCTGCTATATTTGATTTTGCCAAGTCTGTAAAGAAGAAACAGTTACACTCGTCCCCCTCTCTTTGCTACGAACACCACACAGCGCCTGAAGAAGAAGCCCGCCCACAGAACCAAACAGTAGGAACACCATTTCGGCTGTCACTTAGAAGACAAAAGACAGACAACGTGCTCACTGCCAGTCCAAAGCAAACACCGAATGACCTCCAACCCGATTTTGTTACAAAAATGCAGAACCAACTCCAAGAAGTTTCCCAATATTTACGGCAACAGGAACAAGCAATTCAGCACCGAAACGAGTTGTTATTAGCAACGATGACTAAGTCCAACTCAATAATGACACAGATGCAAAAAGAATTGGACGACAAAGATGCGTTAATACAGGTGTTACAACAAGACAACCAGCATATTACGGCCGAATTGATCACCGTAAAAAAGTATGTCCAAGACCTTAATCAGTGGCAGCAAGCTATCCAAACACAAATTCAAACTGAGATGTCCAGTTTTTCTACCCTGAATGCTCACCTGCAAGCCGAAAATCAACTCTTGCAGTCAAGAATACAAGTATTGCAGGAATTCGAAAAGCAGATATTAAAAGATGAGGGTGTAGAATTAAATGCCACAATGATGACAAATATGGACATAGATTTATTAAAAGAACAGTTGGATAGCCATATTAAAAATCGCTGGACACTTTTTCGCAGGAGATGGTTAGCTATACTTGTTCCATCACTAGAACGAGTACAATCAGAAAGGATTGGGGATTCAAACCCTGGCATGGACCAACAGACACTGTAAACGGATATTTCAGCCAGGTGGTGATAGGATACTGTATGGGTACATGACTTCTGAAGAAGACATGGATTCAACAGCACAGAGGGTACTTTGATTCCATAGACGAAGCGCTTAAAGCACAAGATCAAGAAGCATATAAGTAAGCAGAACTTCATGAAGAGGCAACTAGACCAGCTATACGAGTTTGAGGAAGTTCTGGAGGAAAATCAACCTATCACGTACAGTGACACACTCGGGATTGAAAGATATTTGCTGAATCACCAGCAGGATATGGACAGTATACAGAATCTTTCTGATGCATGTATAGAAAGAAAATAGGAAGATAGCTCAGACAAAAGGATATCATCTACAGTATTGCACTTGCGGGTTCGAGTCCACCGTGCGTGCCAGTGTTACAAGGCTGAGGGAGCGAGACAACCGCAACCGCAGAAGAAAGATAAACAAGACTTGTGGCTGAAATGACGGAGATGTAGGAAATTTCGCAAGAGTCGGTAAATGAAGAATGCGAGAGCAATAAAAAGCAGAAGACAGGAAGAGAAAAGAGTTCTGTCGTCGAAGAGAAAAGATTTCGATCGTCGCCTCGTCACTTCGTTAGACTGGTGGAGCAGAGTTTACTATGTTACACAGACTCCTGGATTGATAGTTAACAGGAATGTAGGTGAGAGAGACAGAAGGATAGATACGTCGCTGTTCTGTTGCGCGCTGTAGTGATGAGGGTTGATCACATCGTAACTGAAGTGTTCGGAGACCACGAGTAACATATTTTAGAAGACTGTGTATGAGATATTATTGAGGACATTGAATACTGTTTCATTCTATTCATATTTAATTACTCTGCTATTCTTTGGTTGAATCGATTCTCATTGAAAAGTTCGTGATGCTGTGAGTCTACTTGATGAACAGTTATATATGACTCTGTAGTTCTCGATTGTGAGATTGTGTATTGATTGTCATGCGTGAGACTGTATAAGAACAGAGTTTAGTACCTTTTCGGTCAAGTAACCAGGGTTTTATATAGTAATCGGTGATCATTGAGTATTCGACAAGGAGCTGTGTGTGGACAGAAGTCTTAGTAAGTCATTAATTGCGGTATAAATCTGTGATCTGAGTCAGTATACGAAAAGTTTAATATAATCTTGATCTGAGTTGTTTGTGCATTTCGTTCGGTGTATTTAGTTATCACATGAAATCGTCTTATTACGGAGTATTTTGAGAGGAACGTATTCTCGTAGTTGTAAGTTTTGACAGAATCACTGTGCTATTACCATAGTATATTCAGGGCCAAACATTCCAGTGCTTATCATACCGAGGAGTAGTTAGTATTCAAACTCAACTCCTGTATTAAGAAGTGAGCAATTACTGGTGATTGTGTAAAGGATTGGGAAAATAGTACAGGGCCTCTGTCTAACAGACCCCTACCACTCCCAAGAACCCAAGGACCCGATAATACTCGTCCGAAAGTTGGATTGAGTTATTATCGTCTAACAGTGTGCATGTGCGTGCGCGTGTGCGTGGGCGTATGAGTCTGCATGTGCGTGTGCATATGCGTGTGTGTATGCGTGTGCGTGCGCATGTGTGTATGCGTCTGCATATGCTTGTGCATATGCGTGTGCGTATGTGTGTGCGTATGTGTGTGCGTGTGTGTGTGCGTGTGCGTGTGCGTATGCGTGTGCGTATGCGTGTGCGTGTGCACGTGCGTATGCGTCTGTGTGTGCGCACACGCACACGCATACGCACACGCACACCCACACGCATACGCACACGCACACCCATATGCATACGCACACGCACACGCACATGCATACGCACACGCACACGCATACGCACACGCACACACATACGCACAGGCATATGCATACGCACATGCACACGCATATGCATACGCACACGCACACGCATACGCACACGCACACGCACATGCACCCGCATACGCATACGCATACGCACACGCACACGCACACGCACACGCATACGCACACGCATACCCATATGCATATGCACACACACACGCACACGCATACGCACAGGCACACGCATACGCACACGCATACGCATACGCACACGCACAAGCATACACACACGCACACGCACACACATATGCATACGCACACGCACATGCATACGCACACGCATACGCACATGCACATGCACATGCACACGCACACGCATACGCACACGCACACGCACATGCACACGCACACGCACACGCACACGCACACGCACACGCACACGCACACGCACACGCACACGCACACGCACACGCACACGCACACGCACACGCACACGCACACGCACACGCACATGCACACGCACACGCACACGCACACGCACACGCACACGCACACGCACACGCACACGCACACGCATACGCACACGCACACGCACACGCACATGCACACGCACACGCACACGCACACGCACACGCACACGCACACGCACACGCACACGCACATGCACACGCACACGCATACGCACACACACACGCATACGCATACGCACATGCATAGGCACACGTACACGCACACGCACACGCACACGCACACGCACAGGCATAGGCACACGCACACGCACACCCACACGCACACGCACACGCACGTGCACGCACACGCACACCCGCACCCACACGCACACGCACAGGCACACGCACACACACACGCACACGCACACGCACACGCACACGCACACGCACACGCACACGCACATCACACGCACACGCACACGCACACGCACACGCACACGCACACGCACACGCACATGCACACGCA
>CM035416.1:190589457-190649457 GCA_020310875.1 Ceratopteris richardii | reverse complement strand
TGCGTGTGCATGTGCGTATGTGTGTGCATGTGCGTGTGCGTATGCGTGTATGTGTGCATATGCGTGTGCGTGTGCATGTGCGTATGCGTCTGCGTGTGCGTGTGCATATGCGTATGCATGTGCGTGTGCATATGCGTGTGCGTGTGCGTATGCATATGCATGTGCGTATGCGTATGCGTATGCGTATGCGTATGCGTATGCGTATGCGTATGCGTATGCGTATGCGTATGCGTATGCGTATGCGTATGCGTATGCGTATGCGTATGCGTATGCGTATGCGTATGCGTGCGTATGCGTGCGTATGCGTGCGTATGCGTATGCGTATGCGTATGCGTATGCGTATGCGTATGCCTGTGCGTGTGCGTATGCGTATGCGTATGCGTGTGCGTATGCGTGTGCGTGTGCGTGTGCGTATGCGTTTGCGTGTGCGTGTGCATATGCATATGGGTGTGCGTGTGCGTATGCGTGTGTGTGTGCGTATGCGTATGCGTGTGCATGTGCGTATGCGTGTGCGTGTGCGTGTGCGTATGCGTGTGCGTGTGAGTGTGCGTGTTCGTGTGCGTATGCATATGCGTATGCGTATGCGTATGCGTATGCGTATGCGTATGCGTATGCGTATGCGTATGCGTATGCGTATGCGTATGTGTATGCGTATGCGTATGCGGTATGCGTATTGTTACAAGGCTGAGGGAGCGAGACAACCGCAACCGCAGAAGAAAGATAAACAAGACTTGTGGCTGAAATGACGGAGATGTAGGAAATTTCGCAAGAGTCGGTAAATGAAGAATGCGAGAGCAATAAAAAGCAGAAGACAGGAAGAGAAAAGAGTTCTGTCGTCGAAGAGAAAAGAGTTCGATCGTCGCCTCGTCACTTCGTTAGACTGGTGGAGCAGAGTTTACTATGTTACACAGACTCTTGGATTGATAGTTAACAGGAATGTAGGTGAGAGAGACAGAAGGATAGATACGTCGCTGTTCTGTTGCGCGCTGTAGTGATGAGGGTTGATCACATCGTAACTGAAGTGTTCGGAGACCACGAGTAACATATTTTAGAAGACTGTGTATGAGATATTATTGAGGACATTGAATACTGTTTCATTCTATTCATATTTAATTACTCTGCTATTCTTTGGTTGAATCGATTCTCATTGAAAAGTTCGTGATGCTGTGAGTCTACTTGATGAACAGTTATATATGACTCTGTAGTTCTCGATTGTGAGATTGTGTATTGATTGTCATGCGTGAGACTGTATAAGAACAGAGTTTAGTACCTTTTCGGTCAAGTAACCAGGGTTTTATATAGTAATCGGTGATCATTGAGTATTCGACAAGGAGCTGTGTGTGGACAGAAGTCTTAGTAAGTCATTAATTGCGGTATAAATCTGTGATCTGAGTCAGTATACGAAAAGTTTAATATAATCTCGATCTGAGTTGTCTGTGCATTTCGTTCGGTGTATTTAGTTATCACATGAAATCGTCTTATTACGGAGTATTTTGAGAGGAACGTATTCTCGTAGTTGTAAGTTTTGACAGAATCACTGTGCTATTACCATAGTATATTCAGGGCCAAACATTCCAGTGCTTATCATACCGAGGAGTAGTTAGTATTCAAACTCAACTCCTGTATTAAGAAGTGAGCAATTACTGGTGATTGTGTAAAGGATTGGGAAAATAGTACAGGGCCTCTGTCTAACAGACCCCTACCACTCCCAAGAACCCAAGGACCCGATAATACTCGTCCGAAAGTTGGATTGAGTTATTATCGTCTAACATTTGGCGATCCTACTGGGGATGTGGCATTGAGATTGCCTGGTATTTTGTTCAAATTAAAATTCTGTTGGAAGGACAGTAGCAACAGAATCAGATTGTTGCGATACTGTGTGTTCGTAATACTATATGATCAGTACGGAAATGCTACATGCCGATTACCCGATCAGGAGAAAAGTATCCCAAGAATCATCAGTTAGGGATATTAAGAACAACTTTGGGAGGTACTAGTACAATTAGACCTGACCCAGTTGTCGAAAAAGTGACAAACGATAACACTGATTCCGGTGAAATTACGGTAGAACGTAGTACATCTCTAGAATTGTCTGGTGTTACTACGGTACAGACTGTCGAAAATACAGCAATTTTGGAACCGATTAAGACGCAGTTGGAATCTAGCATAAAAGTCTTTGGAATAGATTCAGATACGATTAGAAACACTTTAGAGAAGGAAATTAATACAGGCGAATCTACGTTGTATCTAGTCACGATTTTGAATCCTTCCGGTGGAACTTCGGTAAGAAAAACACAGTTTTTCGGTGACGATTCAGCACTTTCGGCTGAATCTTCAGCTCAACTACAACGTTTGGGAGCAAGTCCTCCTACTTTGGATATCAAGGAGGAAGGAAGACTATTCGAAACAGAAATTCGCAATATAGTAAGTAAGCTAATTGCACCAGAAAGTGTGCCATTAGGTGAAACAAATTTCGGTAGTTCAGAAACTCCAACTAGAATTACAGAAGGAGTGTATAATACATTTACGATGAATGAACAACTACAACGACAAGTAGGTCAACCCAGATTGGCTTCAACGGGAGTAACATACACAAAGTTTAGTGGGTTTCCAGGAGATGACCCAGATGCTCACGTACGCACCTTCGAAATCAGTTATGTTGTTCTCAACCATCCACCGGATCCGGCGTACAAAGCAATTGTTTTTCAATCTACACTTGTGAATGAAGCAGCAAGGTGGCTTACTGAATATGATATTAATCATTTCGGTACTTATGAAGCAATACGAGACGCTTTTCTGCAGCGATTCAGGTTGAAAAAAAATCCTGCAGAGATCTTTGAGTATTTACAGAACAATAGACAGAAACCAAATCAAACTGTACAAGAGTATGCTACCCTGTTCAGGACGCATTTAAGGCAGCTACCCCAGGCCCATGCTAACTTACCCGACGATGTTATTACACAGTGGTTTATCAATGGTTTGCTTCCCCAACTTAGGCAAATCATGATTATAAGATGTGTAGGAGCCATGACCCTCGACGCAGTGATAGCAATGACCCTTCAGCTAGAAAACAAAGTTGGAGGATTTTCAGAGGATTTGGAATGGATTAAAACAAATAAACATATGGCTGAAGATATAACCAGGCAAGTATATTGTACCACTTGCAAGAATTCAGGACATACAAGTGCCCAGTGTGCGTTAAATCAGACTTATTGCGCCATCTGTAACATTGTAGGACATACCACTGAAAATTGTGCATACAATGCTAGAAGACAAGGAGTAGCAACCGTTAATGCAATTATTCAAGAGCAAGGGCAATCATCCAATCAATATGTACCCCCACATTTGAGACACAATCAACAACAAGGGTATCGACATTATCGAGGACAGAGGAACAACAACTATAACACACCGCGCTGGCAGAATGGACCACCACCGGAAAATCAAAATTTACCACCACCTCGATGTCATTTCTGTGGACAGTTGGGCCATATTAGAATATTCTGTAGAGATGCAGCGGAATATGATCAAAGGAAAAAGGAACGTCAAAACCCAATGGCCAATGTGGTAACAATTACACCTGTAGAGACACAGGCAGCAGCAGTTCAAATGCGTTCCGGTAAACAATTGCAACCAGCAGCAGAATTATTTGAGCCAGGGATACGTGAACAACACAGAATGTATCATAAGGCTAGCCAGTGGACTACCGTAGAACCACCTGTTTTTCCAGAACCTACTCCAGTGATCCAGTCCCCGGATACCACACAAGTTCATGCTGACAAAACAAAAGCAGGTACATCATCTGCAGTAGAATTACCACCTTCAGACCAAGCTTCGTCTTCAACAGTTAAGGAAGATGAAAATCAAGTGCAACCAACTTGGGATATATTGTCAAAAGCATCCATCACACTGCCTTTCGGGCAATTACTGGCATTAGTACCAGGAATACGCCAACAATTTCAACAACAGTCTACTACAAAATCTGCTTGCATTCCGGCTACCGCAACCGTACAAACGGAACCAGACTCTACGGTAGATCACTCAGTTCCTCTGATTACGGTATGGTTTCATAAACATCAAATTCCACAAGTTTTAATTGACGGGGGATCCGGCGTGAATATTGCCACTGCATCACTTTGTAAAAAGCTAGGATGGACTAAGATAGAACCAGTTCAATTCTTTGTTAGGATGGCTGATCAATCTAGAGTTCATCCAGTAGGACTGGTCCGAGATATACCTATCACTATACAAGACAGAACATTCAAGATGACTTTTGTTGTTCTTGAATTGCCGGAATCTACCCTAGACTACAATTTACTTTTCGGTCGTCCTTGGTTAAAACAAGCCAAGGTAATTCAAGATTGGTCAGCTCAGGAACTTACATTCAAAGATAAGAATCGCAAATGTGTTGTAAAATTAGATGCTATACAACCCTGTGAGTTACATGCTCGACCATATTTCGCTGAACCAGTTCATATGTTAGATGGATTGTCGGATGACGAAGAAGAAGAATTTTTGAAGAATAATGTTGATTTGATGACAATAGGAACTATTGATCTACAGTCTGTGGTAGACACTTGGAATGCTCCAGTATGTACAGTAATACCCATTGTCGAAGGAATTAAGGAGGACAATACCATTTCGATTCAAGGTAATGAGTTACAGCAGCTTCTCGAACCTTCCGCTGATACAGAGAAACATCAACAATTTTATGTTCCGGAAGATCAGCTAATTACTTATAATCTTGGAGATGAAGACCACCCTCGTCCTGTAAAGATAAAGCAAAACTTACCTGAAGCTTTTCAAGCAGATTTAATCAAGCTACTCCAAGAATTTACTGACGTCTTTGCGTGGGATTACAAAGACATGAAGGGCCTGGATCCTCGTATCTATCAACACAGAGTTATGCTAAAACCAGAAGCAAAACCGATAAGGCAAACCAGCTACCGGATGAACCCACATTATGCATCTCAGGTAAAAGCTGAACTTGATAGGTTATTAAAAGTGGGATTCATAGTACCAATAGAACATGCAGAATGGATTTCACCAATTGTAATTGTACCAAAGAAAAACAAGCAACTGAGAATTTGCGTAGATTATCGGAAATTAAATGCTGCAACAATACCAGATCCTTTTCCGATTCCTTTTTTGGATACGATGCTTGATAAAGTAGCAGGTCATGAGATGTATTCATTTCTAGATGGATACAGTGGATATAACCAAGTAAGAATGGCTGAGGAAGATATACCGAAAACTGCATTTATTACAAATTGGGGTGTTTTTGCTTGTACCGTAATGTGGTTTGGATTGAGAAATGCACCAAGCACATTTCAAAGATGTATGCAGGAAATATTTTCTCCTTATCTTACCTCATTCATGCAAGTATATCTTGACGATTTTTCAATTTTCGGTAAAATGATTACACATTTAGTACATTTACGATGTTGCTTTCAGAGATGTAGAGAATATAGATTGTGTTTAAACCCAAACAAATCTGTGTTCGCGGTTTCATGTGGTAAATTACTTGGTCACATCATATCAGCACAGGGTATTCAAGTTGATCCCGATAAAATTTCAGCAGTATTAGAAGCTCCGGTGCCTAATACACCTAAGGAAGTAATGCGATTTATGGGACAAGTGAGATGGCATGGAAGGCATTTACGGTGGCTTGCTCATGTGGCAATACCACTGAACAAATTAATTTCCAAAACCGCAAGGCAATTTGAATGGACTCAGGAATGTCAGGTAGCATTTGATCGACTGAAACAGTTATTAACACAGGTTCCCATTTTACAGCCACCAGATTGGGATAACCCATTTCATGTATTTGTTGACGCATCTGATATAGCAGTAGGAAGTGTACTAATGCAACAAACAGATAAATGGTTTAGACCAGTATACTATGCTAGCAGAAGATTAGCACCTGCAGAAAAGAACTACTCGGTAACTGAGAGGGAATGCTTAGGATTAGTATATTCGGTAAAAAAATTCAGACATTATTTATTGGGTCGAAAATTTACATTTCATGTCGATCACGCTGCATTGGTTTACTTGGTTCGGCAGCAACATATCGGTGGCCGCCTAGCACGATGGGTTCTACTATTGCAAGAATTCGACTATGATGTCATTCATCGGCCAGGTAGTTCACATGCTTTAGCAGACTTTTTATCACGCTTAGATTCAGGTGAACCTCCGGTTGGTATAAATGATACAACACCAGCCATTTATACTTCAGAACCAACTACTGAAGAATTGTCAAACCAACCAGTGCCAACTACGTATTATGATCAATTATTGATCTTCCTTTCAAGTGGATATCTACCTTCTGAAATCCCCACAGCTACACGCCGAAAAATTGCAGGTTTTAGCCGATGATTCCGGTTAGTTGCTGGAGAATTATATTATACAGATCATACCGGAATCTTACTTCGCTGTATTCCACCACATGAAGTTAACTCAGTTATCACTTTGGCTCACTCAATTCCTTCCGGTGGACATTTTGCAGCAGATCTTACTCACCGAAAAATTATGCAAAGTGGACTTTGGTGGCCAACTATGTATAGAGATATATTGGAATTTATCAAAACTTGTGATAGCTGTCAAAGAACTGGAAAACCACTACAACGCCATTACTTTCCACTTCATCCAGTACTTCCTTTAGAACCATTTCAAAAATGGGGTCTTGATTTCATTGGTCCAATCACACCTCCCGCAGTATTCAGCAATAACAGGTATATATTGACTTGCACAGATTATGCAACCAGGTGGGCAGAAGCATGGCCTTTACGCTCGGCTACAGCAGTTGAAGTAGCGAAATGTTTATTAACAGATGTCTTTCCAAGATTTGGACTGCCACTAGAGCTTGTTTCAGATCAGGGTACTCATTTTATGAACAAGTTGATGAAAGCATTAACACAGTCATTCCAGATCAGTCATAAATTCAGCTCACCATATTATCCTCGTGCAAATGGATTGGCAGAAAGTACCAACAAATCTCTGCTAAATATGCTTCAGAAATTGACCAGAGAAACACCGGAAAGATGGGATCAGTTACTACCTGCAGTCTTATGGGCCTATCGCACTACATATAAGGTAACCACCGGCTTGACACCATTTAAGTTAGCCTATGGAATAGAAGCAATAGCTCCGATGGAAATTGTAATACCAAGTTTAAGAGTAGCAACGTCTCAGAAGCTTTTACCCGAAGAGTCATTGGTATTTCGGCTGGAAACACTTAGAGAATTAGATGAACACCGATGGCTCAGTTTCTTAACTATGAAAGAAATTCAATTAAGACAGGCCAGGACACACGACCGAAATTTAAAGACTCCAATATTTTCGGTAGGACAGCTTGTTCTCTTTTACAATGCAAAATCCAATAGATCAGCCGGAAAATTCAAGTTACGTTGGTTCGGTCCATTCAAGATTTCAGAACAAATTGGTCCGGCTACTTTTCGATTGACTACATTGACTGGACAACCACTTTCAAAAGCGATAAACGGTTCAAAGCTACGGCCGTATCAAGTAGCGCCACCTCGGCTATAACAAGGGTACACAGCGTACCACAAAATTTTTAATTTTCTTTTTTTTTTTTTTGTTTTTTAATTCCTTTTGTTTTAATTCGGTATAATCAATAAAATACGTGTAATCGCCGTACTTTAATATCTATTTATGTCCAGCCGCCCGCTCCCGTTTTTCTATCTCTGCATGCACGCACGTCAGATATAGACATTACTGTCCGTTTTGTATAATTAATACTGTTTAAAATATTCTCTGTACAAATTCCTTATATAACTCACTTAAACTCGCCGGATAGGTAATTTAGTCTTTTGCGACCACAGCCATAGTTTCTGAATACTTGTGTTCTGCGTCTTGTATCTCTGTGTAATGGAATCTCTAGCGAACTATACAGCTTTTGCCGAGGGTATCCCGGCTGAAGTAGGAAATTATCTGCATATACGAGGATTGGGTAGTTTCGCCGAGTTGCCCTGGCACTCAGTGGAAGCTCACCCCTTCTTTGCACAGATTATTTCCGCTATCGCTCGGGTATCTCCTACTGAGAAACGATGGGTTTTCCCTTCCTTACCGTCTAGAACTGTGATCACATTCCAAGTGTTTACAGAAGTTTATCATTTGACTCCACAAGGCCGCGAGAATGTTCCCATGATCTCAGCAACCCGAATGGCAGAATTATTCCCGCGATTTTCATCGAATGAATACGCCATTCTCTGTCGACCAGAACCTGAAAGAACTGCACTACAATTCCTTGTTGCTATACTCAACTTTCAAAAACGTACCTATGGTATTTCTCGACCGTTTTATTCTGCCATAGACATAGCTGCCCGAGAACCTGTTAACTTTGCTTCATTCTTCTTTCAACGTATTCATAAGGAGTGCGTCTCCATTATGAAGCAAGTTAACAAAGGAAAAAACCCCGAGATCTCGACTACCACACATTTTATCATTTCTGTTTCCAACCATAATGCAAGCACAACCACCACCAAGAGGACCAGTGTTACAAATTGAAGAATCAGCGCAACCCTTAGATGAAGACGACGAAGATGAAGAAGAAATTAATCAGTTATTCAGAAGAAAACGGATCAGAATCAGTTCTTCTGAAAGTAAGAATGCAGACTCAGTCGAACAAGGCGAAGAAGTTCAACAGGAGGTTGACCGGCATTCAGGCGGAGTAACACAAAAGGAACACGAACAACAGCAGGAAGTACAAGTAGAGAATGAAGCTGATAAGCAAGACAAGGAAGCAGAAACAGAAGCCAAGCATCAAGAGGAAGAGAGGTTTCATGATACAAATACATCGATGCACTAGGAATCATCAACGCATTCATTAGCATTTGAGCATCTACAAACGCAGAAGCAGACTGAAACGGAAGCAATGTCAACTGATAAAGTCTGTCAACAGCAGCAGCAAGAGAATCAACAAATCCATGAATGTCAACCTACTAATGATGCATTGGATAAGCTCCTGAAGGCAGCAGAAACAACAGATGTCGGTTTCTCTGCGAATGAACAACAGGAGGCAAATAAGGTAATTAATTCTAACACAGCTCGTCCTATTTTACCACCGCAACAGGAAGCACATCCCATTCAAGACCATCCCGATCATACATCATCATCTTCCCCGAACTACTCACCACCGAATTCCTATCAATTACGCACCAATACGTCTGCTCAACCGCGACAACTTCCACAAACACAATCTGTTCAAGTATTTTCCGAATTAGCATCAATCGGACAGTTTCTTATTAACCTCTCCAAGCAATTACCTGCTCAGATGAGAGCTGATACAGACAACATTTACAAGGAGTTGCAGCAGAAAATAGAAATACTGGAAGCAGATATCACTCCGCTTCAAGAAGAAATATATACAGTAAAAGCAGAAAATCAAGCCCTGCAAGAGCAGGTGAAACAGCTGCAAGAACGACTCAGTGATCAGGCAGATATAACAAAACAGCGAGATGAAGCTCTGGAAACTATAAACAATCATAAAGAAATGTTGACAGAAGCTACTGCAGAAATCACTAAGCTAACACAGAACTTCAAAGATGCAGAAGATGGCAGAATTGCATTAGGCAACTTACTGGAAGAAACTAGAAGAAGGCTAACTCAAACAGAATTCGAGTTGGATACAACAAAAAACAGTTTATCAACAGTCAACAACATATTGCATAAGTATCTCATTGAAGAGCCTCAGAAACAGAAAAAATTAGCAGATGCGAGAAGAGAGAGAGATGCATTTTACAAAACAATCCAGTTCTTGAACCAACAGTTAGAAAGACTCGAGAATCAAGTACGTAACAAAAATGATAACATCCATCGAATGCAGCAACAAGTAACAGATATGAAGATGGCCAGAGATGCAGCATTGGCCAATGAATTTTATTTACAGGAAGCATTTTTACAAACAGAGGCTGAAAATTTACTTTCGGGAGCTATAGCGCTCAGTTCGGTGCGGACAGATGCCCAATTATTAGAACCCGACACCCTGAAAAATGTATTAGAAACGCTTAAGAAAAAGATTGCCCGTATCTTTCGGTCAGCTAGAAATATGTATTTAGAAGGTCTTGAAGCAGAACTTTAGATTTTGGGCCTACAAATCCGGTGTTGTACTGGTATATGTTAATAAAAGTCATGATTTTTGTCTATAATATTTTTCGCACATGTAAAAGACGTCCCAAGTTTAGCATCGATTTCCAGAATTATGACTTTGATTCTAGGATCTCGGTAAGCAGTCTGAAATGTCATATCAGAATGAAATACCATCATTCTAGCGACTGGCAGCTCAAGTTCTAGTACTTATAAAATGCGTATGCCCGGCAAAGTATTTGCTGTATAGTGTTCTGCAAGCTCTTGTGTTCATTAACCAAAACTTCTAGCACATTACTTTCGACAAGTCTTACAATCATGTTTGAATCGGATACACTAAGATGGCAACTCAGAAAACGCACACTTACACAGAACCGTGTTGTGACAACAACTGATACTACATCACAGGGTGATGAAGATGACTCAAGAACTTCGATAACATCACCAGGTCTGCATAAACACATATTATTTTCCACAGAGTTCAAAATAGAGTTTGACAGTTCTTCAAGGGAAAATGAGAACTGGTTACGAAGGATTGGACTCCTACAGTTTGCTAAATTACCCTGGGAGCAATGGACAGGCAACAACAATGCAGAGGATCAGTTACGCATTATGCGACAAACAAAAGGTTTTCTTGAAAATCAGGTACAATTTTCTCCACAATTAGTTTCGTCAGTATTTCAATTACCGTTGTACGAAGAAGCAACTTTTCCCAAATGTTCTTATAACGACCTGAAAAAAGAATTTGGTGAGGGCGAAGGTCGTAGATGCTATTTCATGATCAAGAATGCCACATATACTTGCCGTGGACAATTTAGATGGTACTTAGAAAGGCTCTGCTTTATAGTCAGATTTGATCTTATGTCTAGAGAAAATTTTTCGCCTCTAGTACAAGCAGAGAAAGGAGGAAAAGTAAGTTGGGCTCACTGGTTGTACAATCATTTACACAAACAGTTTTTTGTTGGGGATAGACGCAGATCCCAAAAATACACTCGTTTACCTGTATATTTAGCTGCTATATTTGATTTTGCCAAGTCTGTAAAGAAGAAACAGTTACACTCGTCCCCCTCTCTTTGCTACGAACACCACACAGCGCCTGAAGAAGAAGCCCGCCCACAGAACCAAACAGTAGGAACACCATTTCGGCTGTCACTTAGAAGACAAAAGACAGACAACGTGCTCACTGCCAGTCCAAAGCAAACACCGAATGACCTCCAACCCGATTTTGTTACAAAAATGCAGAACCAACTCCAAGAAGTTTCCCAATATTTACGGCAACAGGAACAAGCAATTCAGCACCGAAACGAGTTGTTATTAGCAACGATGACTAAGTCCAACTCAATAATGACACAGATGCAAAAAGAATTGGACGACAAAGATGCGTTAATACAGGTGTTACAACAAGACAACCAGCATATTACGGCCGAATTGATCACCGTAAAAAAGTATGTCCAAGACCTTAATCAGTGGCAGCAAGCTATCCAAACACAAATTCAAACTGAGATGTCCAGTTTTTCTACCCTGAATGCTCACCTGCAAGCCGAAAATCAACTCTTGCAGTCAAGAATACAAGTATTGCAGGAATTCGAAAAGCAGATATTAAAAGATGAGGGTGTAGAATTAAATGCCACAATGATGACAAATATGGACATAGATTTATTAAAAGAACAGTTGGATAGCCATATTAAAAATCGCTGGACACTTTTTCGCAGGAGATGGTTAGCTATACTTGTTCCATCACTAGAACGAGTACAATCAGAAAGGATTGGGGATTCAAACCCTGGCATGGACCAACAGACACTGTAAACGGATATTTCAGCCAGGTGGTGATAGGATACTGTATGGGTACATGACTTCTGCAGAAGACATGGATTCAACAGCACAGAGGGTACTTTGATTCCATAGACGAAGCGCTTAAAGCACATGATCAAGAAGCATATAAGTAAGCAGAACTTCATGAAGAGGCAACTAGACCAGCTATACGAGTTTGAGGAAGTTCTGGAGGAAAATCAACCTATCACGTACAGTGACACACTCGGGATTGAAAGATATTTGCTGAATCACCAGCAGGATATGGACAGTATACAGAATCTTTCTGATGCATGTATAGAAAGAAAATAGGAAGATAGCTCAGACAAAAGGATATCATCTACAGTATTGCACTTGCGGGTTCGAGTCCACCGTGCGTGCCAGTGTTACAAGGCTGAGGGAGCGAGACAACCGCAACCGCAGAAGAAAGATAAACAAGACTTGTGGCTGAAATGACGGAGATGTAGGAAATTTCGCAAGAGTCGGTAAATGAAGAATGCGAGAGCAATAAAAAGCAGAAGACAGGAAGAGAAAAGAGTTCTGTCGTCGAAGAGAAAAGAGTTCGATCGTCGCCTCGTCACTTCGTTAGACTGGTGGAGCAGAGTTTACTATGTTACACAGACTCTTGGATTGATAGTTAACAGGAATGTAGGTGAGAGAGACAGAAGGATAGATACGTCGCTGTTCTGTTGCGCGCTGTAGTGATGAGGGTTGATCACATCGTAACTGAAGTGTTCGGAGACCATGAGTAACATATTTTAGAAGACTGTGTATGAGATATTATTGAGGACATTGAATACTGTTTCATTCTATTCATATTTAATTACTCTGCTATTCTTTGGTTGAATCGATTCTCATTGAAAAGTTCGTGATGCTGTGAGTCTACTTGATGAACAGTTATATATGACTCTGTAGTTCTCGATTGTGAGATTGTGTATTGATTGTCATGCGTGAGACTGTATAAGAACAGAGTTTAGTACCTTTTCGGTCAAGTAACCAGGGTTTTATATAGTAATCGGTGATCATTGAGTATTCGACAAGGAGCTGTGTGTGGACAGAAGTCTTAGTAAGTCATTAATTGCGGTATAAATCTGTGATCTGAGTCAGTATACGAAAAGTTTAATATAATCTCGATCTGAGTTGTCTGTGCATTTCGTTCGGTGTATTTAGTTATCACATGAAATCGTCTTATTACGGAGTATTTTGAGAGGAACGTATTCTCGTAGTTGTAAGTTTTGACAGAATCACTGTGCTATTACCATAGTATATTCAGGGCCAAACATTCCAGTGCTTATCATACCGAGGAGTAGTTAGTATTCAAACTCAACTCCTGTATTAAGAAGTGAGCAATTACTGGTGATTGTGTAAAGGATTGGGAAAATAGTACAGGGCCTCTGTCTAACAGACCCCTACCACTCCCAAGAACCCAAGGACCCGATAATACTCGTCCGAAAGTTGGATTGAGTTATTATCGTCTAACAGTATGCGTATGCGTATGTGTATGTGTATGTGTATGTGCATGTGCATGTCTATGTGCATGTCTATGTGCATGTGTATGTGTATGTGTATGTGTATGTGTATGTGTATGTGTATGTGTATGTGTATGTGTATGTGTATGTGTATGTGTATGTGTATGTGTATGTGTATGTGTATGTGTATGTGTATGTGTATGTGTGTGTATGTCTATGTACATGTAAGTTTATGTGTATTATATGTGTGCATGTGTATGTGTCTATGTGTGCATGCATGTGTATTTGTGTATGCATGTATGTGTATGTGTGTATGCATATGTATGTGTATGTGTGTATACATGTATATGTGTATGTGTATGCATGTGTATATATATACGCATATATGTGTATGTGTGTGTACGTGTCTATATGAATGTATACGTGTATGTGTGTATGCATTTATGTTTATGTGTGTGAATGTGTGTATGTATGTGTATGTATGTGTATGTGTGTGTATGTGTGCTTATGTGGATGTTTGTGTGTTTGTGTATGTATGTGTGTATGTGTATGTGTATGTGTATGTGTATGTGTGTTTATGTGTATGTTTATGTGTTTGTGTATGTATGTGTGTGTATGTGTATTTGTATTTATATGTGTGTATGTGTGTATGCATGTGTATATGTGTACGTGTGTATGCATGTGTATATGTGTATGTGTGTATGCATTGTGTGTATGTGGTTGTATGTGTCTGTGTGTGTATGTGTATGTGTATGTATATATTTCTCTATGTGTATGTGTTTGGATGTCTATGTGTGTGTATGTATGTATGTGTATATGTGTGTATGTGTGTGTATGTATGTATTGTGTGTGTATTCATGTGTATGTGTATGTGTGTGTATGTGTATGTGTATGTGTATGTGTATGTGTATGTGTATGTGTATGTGTATGTGTATGTGTATGTGTATGTGTATGTGTGTGTATGTCTATGTCTAAGTATATGTGTGTGTATGTGTATGTGTGTGTATGTGTATGTGTGTGTATGTGTATATGTATGTGTATGTGTATGTGTATGCATGTGTGTATGTGTATGTATGTGCGATTTATGCATGTGTGTATGTGTGTGGATGTGTATGTGTATGTATTGTGTATGTGTATGTGCATGTGCATGTGTATGTGTATGTATATGTGTGTGTATGTGAGTGTGTGTGCGTGCATGTATATGTGTTTGTATGTATATGTGTATGTGAGTGTATGTGTGCATATGTGTGTGCATATGTCTATGTGTGTGCATGTATGTGTGTGTGTATGTGTGCTTGTATATGTGTGTGTATGTGTATGTGTGTGTATGCATGTGTGTTTGTATGTATTCATGTGTGTATGTATGTATGTATGTATGTATGTATGTATGCATGTGTGTGTATGTGTGTATGCATATGTGTGTGCTTCTCTTTGACACTCTTGTCTTTGACTCCCTTGTCATAGGCTTGCTCGTCAGCTTAGTCCTTGCTAACTATTAACACTCACCCCCTCTCACGTATGTCATCCCTGATTGACCCTTGTTGGAGAGGGTATTCTTTATAGTAATCTAAGACATGTTCTGCCAACTCATGTTCTATTATCCGAAGTCCACATGCAAGATCAATCTTTAATCGCTCCTAGTTGATGGCACTTGGGACTTCTAGATGTGGCATCCTATATTGCTCTAAATGGATAGATTGTTCCATAGCAAAGAGTTGCAGCAGGTGGGTGGGTTTTGATATGAATGCTTCTAAGTGGTATTCCTAGAATCCATTTGAGATAATTTTTTGGAAAGTTTGTTCATAGGAAGTTGGTAGGAACTTGATTTTTGCATGCAATGCATAAATTGTTTTCAATGAAGTTCTTGAACACAACTATTATCAGCTCAAAGATCTTCATTGAAATTTGTGCCACTACATAAGGCATGTTCTTTAGGCATGGTGATTAGTGGGGGATAGTGGAAATCATGCATGCCACAATAGGTGAAGCAAAATACGGGTAGTTCAAACAGTCTACACATTTGGCATTATTGTGTACCTTGATGGAAAAGACAAGCCACATATATCATCTTGGGACAGGGCCATAGCATAGGTTGTAGATAATGTGATTGGGAGCATTGGACCATGTGTGCATCATCTCAGGATATGTCTCTAACCAATGTTCGTGCAATTTTGGTTGAAATATGATGCCTCATCATCTGGTTTAAATTGAGTTGCGAAGGTTGGCTCCTTACCAATAATATGATTGACTTCGGCATTGTAATTGGATAACAACACAAAATATGGATTGTATTGCAGTCCCAAAGTGATAACGAGGCTTTTATGAGAGAGATTCATAAAACATTCCAAATGAAGTATTTTCTCTTCGATTTTGGTCATTCCTTGTATTTGCATTGCCACTCTGTTAGCATGTGTGCTCAATCTCCTCTACCTATTTCAACCATTGTGGCCTTGGTGCCTCATAGGTTTCTTGATGGATAGAAAAAACATATATATTTCTATTGTTTTTAGTGATTTGGAATGCCCTTATTCTACTATCTATTGAGTCTAAGATGAAAATACAAAATGCCAAACTTTTCTATCTATTTCGATAGATAGAGGTCATTGTCTTAGGCCATATGTAGAGTTTTTTTGTACCTACTACTACTGTTGTTGTTGTTGAAGCTCAAGCCTACCAAAAATGCTCACAAACACACAAAAACAAAGTGCACAAAATCGCTCCCTCACTCTCTCTCACAAGTCAAATGAGGGAAATGAAAGGTAGGCGGCGCATAGAGGTGATAAGGATGATGATGGAGATTATAAATGTAAAGAAAATAGAATATTTACCACTTACCTACAATTCCAATGTCAAGAGTCTACATCTTATTGTCATATGCTTGCCCTCAAATTGAGCTCCCCCAAAATGGTGCCAAATTGGTGTCACTGTAACACAATGGGTGTACCAACATGAGTAGATCTACCTCATAGATGTCTATCTATGAAGACATGAGGATGGTATGATGATCATGAGCAAGTGGATTACACAAGTGAAAGAGTGAGAAGGACACTTGCATGCACACACATGCATACAAGGCAAGATCAAAGAGTAGAACAATGGAATCCCTTGATTAAAAGCTCTTAGTACTATGTTTAATCCAAAATCCAACCCTCAAAATCAGCTTGCTAGATCCTTTTAAGGTTTTAGACTAGATTCGGACTAGTTAAAACTTAGTGTTTGGCCTAATTAAAAATTAGGTTCATACGCTAATTTGGAGGCTCAAACGAGCTCTACAAATTATGAA
This sequence comes from Ceratopteris richardii, assembly GCA_020310875.1. NCBI lineage: Eukaryota > Viridiplantae > Streptophyta > Polypodiopsida > Polypodiales > Pteridaceae > Ceratopteris > Ceratopteris richardii. Next base: position 190,632,792 of record CM035416.1, on the reverse strand, counting down.
AATTAATATATAGGCAATGCTCATACTCCTCAAGCTCAAGATCTCCTTTTCTTGAACAAAGTAGAGTCAATATTACCAAAAACAAATATTTACAATGCAATGTAGTGATAAAAGTCACTATTGATTACATGATTGTTTTGACAAAAGGATTTGGTTGAGCCTATTCATTGTGAGGTCTATTTACTACATTGCCTGATCAGTCCACCGTGGTCTTCTCTCTGACTCTCTTTTCTTTGACTTCCTTGTTGCAGGCTTCCTTATCGGCTTAGTCTTGTTGGATTCTAACACAAGGCCATACACTTCATTGGATTTAGTAGATGCATGGCAATATTTCTTTTGCAATGGGTTCAATATCTTTAGTGATCTCCAATGGCTTGCATCTATGCAATTTAGGAAACTTATACATCATATCCCACCCATAATCATCCTATACATCATACTATGTAATGTGTCATGCATGCATAGTAGTAGACAAACATAATGATAGACAAACAACCACTCGTAGCCTCCCTAGATTTAGAGAAGATATATTTCAACAAAAGAAGTCCATTTTGAAATCAATGTGCATAGAGTGATATATATATATATATATATATATATATATATATATATATATATATATATATATATATATATATATATATATATATATATATATATATATATATATATATATATATATATATATGTGTGTGTGTGTGTGTGTGTGTGTGTATGTATGTATGTATATATGTATGTATGTATGTATGTATGTATGTATGTATGTATGTATGTATGTATGTATGTATGTATGTATGTATGTATGTATGTATGTATGTATGTATATATATATATATATATATATATATATATATATATATATATATATATATATATATATATATATATATATAGAGAGAGAGAGAGAGAGAGAGAGAGAGAGAGAGAGTACCTAAAAATGAAGTTGAAACAAAAGCCAAAAAGATGGAGTTGAAGCTCCATAGTTTCCACTTCTTCTTGTAGAATAATTGACCATATTTGAATTTAATTTTTGCTTAGGTTTTAGATGCATACATCTCCTTTCTCTCTTGCACTTAAGTGGTGCATAGTCAAGGTCTATGTTTCTTCATTTTCCTTTGCAAATTTGCTATTCAAACCAGTATTCCACTAGATCATGTGGATTCCATACTTTTCATAGTGGTAAATGTGATGCTTCACGAAAACATGAACCTCACTCGTAATTGAAACATGGGTTGGTGGGTGCAACATGGATTGGAGATGGCCAGTCCAATTGGGGATAGAGACAATTATCAAAGAAATAAGTATTGCACAACAAGCATGCTATTCAAATCATGAAAAAAGATGTTAATGAGCTATGCTAGCTAATTATGCATTAGAGGAAAAATGAACCCTACATGGACCTTGTAAGAATTAAAATGCTTAGTTTAAGAGATAAAGGGAGCATAGAAAACAACTAGTGATATTTCCAAAATAAAAAATATTCGGTAGAATATTATGTTTGAATTTTCAAAAGAAAATTTTTCTACCTTTGGATTTTTCAATTTAATGGTCAAGATCAAAAGGTATCAAGCCCTAGAGAGACATGCATGGATACTTTAATTTAATGCTCTTACATGCATGAAAGCTTGGAGATGATTCTTTTTCTCACTCTCTATAAAAATATTCACTCTTGGATATTGGGAGTTCCAAAGTCATTTGAAGTCGTCAGATGCAACTCTTCATCCAATAGTCCACACATAAAGGTGCCTTTTCCGTTCTAGACATAATTCATAGGTGTCCAATGAAGAGTTCATCTAGTGGTCCACGTGACAAGGTGCTCAAAACATGAGACCTTTAACAGATGCTATCTAATGGGAGCTCTAATCCAAGGGTACATAAGTATTGACACATTTTTTAAGAAGAACAAAACTTGAGCCTTTGAAAAGCACCCAACCCAAGGCCCTTGTTCAAAGATGCCTAAAATTTTTCCATTCATCCTCAACCTTTAGGAGTTTTTCTCCTCTTTGTAAGTTTATGGTCTGAATATCCATCTAATTCAAACATATATTAAAACGGACACCATTTGTTCACTCATGTGTACGACCAAAGATCTTGAGACTAGACTTAAGCATAAGTTCATATGGTCTTTTAAACAAGTGATCCATTTAGCCTAGTGATTAAGTCTCAAGGTTGTGAAGGAGGAGGTCTTGGGTTCAACCCCCATGGGCAGCATGGGAAGAGGGTTTCACCCAAAGATCCTTCTTACTCAAGTTAACATGAGTTAAATTGAGTCTAGAGAGACTTAACTCAAGTGCCAAGTACCCCAACCACTAATGGAATCTAGTGGAAGGTACTAAAGCAGTGGTCACAATCATTTCAACCACTCGCTAGTGGAAGATATTAAAGGAGTAGAGGAGATTGCAAATGCACTTATGGAATCTAGTTACATTTGTGATCCTCATTGATTCGAGCAGCTATATATATAGGCATTAGGTTGGGAGGAGATCATCTCTCTAACACGTGGTGGTCCTAATGGGTATTTTGTTACATTCATATCAGAGCTTAGGCAAGCTTCCATGGTGGCATTGATGGCTCATCACCTTCCTCAAGGTTCCACGTGGACCTTTGATGAGTTCATCATCATCTCCCTAATGTTGAGCATTCATGGAGATTTTATTAGGACTATTTTCTTTGTTTCCTTATGGTTTGGTAGGAGATCATTTTTCTCCATGGAGATATTTTTTTTCCATCATCTTCTTTATGAGGGAAGTCTCCTTTGTCTTCTCCATCTTTCTCCCTCTATCTTCAAATTTCGGTAGATAAAAAGTTGGCTTCTTTTAGTCCATGTGAAAATAGGATCATGGGATTAGCGGGCACGACCTATCCATATAGGATACTTGCTCTAACCATGCCCTCCGCCATGGAATACATGATTATCTAATTTGATTTTCTCATTCTATACAAATATTTTTTGCTTAATGAACTCGGATGTGCACCTGGTGATCTCATATTTGAACTCAAATGCCTACACTTATTCAAATGATTCTAAGCACGTGCTCAAGCTGCATGGATATGATTCAAGCATGCAAAATTGAATACAATCTAAGATACTACCCGATTTTGTCTAGCAAAAGCTGAGTCGAGGCAAGGAGCTTAGGACTCAAACCTAGTAAATTATTTAAGAGGTTGATTACCTATCCAGGTTCCCCAATTCGTTCGTTGTGGTGATGAAATCAAAAGGAATCTAATCTTTTACAACCTCTCAAACAGAAAGCATGTGCCATGACCATGACATTAAAAATTGAAAGTTATGAGCTATTCATGACTCCGATGGGGATATATCTTTAATAAAAATCCACATGGAGAGAAAGGTTGAATGATATTTAGCCTTCTCATCATCTATATAAGCTTCGAAGACAAAGTAGTTTCCAAGTTCATATTTGATTTCAGTACTTGCTTTGCTCTTTGCTTTCATGTAGTTTGCATTTAATTATCATTGAAGCATGGTAGCAGTCTTCATTTTTTATAGTGTTTATGAAAATGCTATGAATATTAATGGAAGCTAAACAAGTGAGCATAGATGCATTGGAAAACACATCAAACACTTACATGTATTTTTTTTCACTTCATACATGGAAATGAATGACTATTTGTGCATTCCTCCTTTTGAAAGAATGATTTCAATGCATGGTACAAACTTCCTTATTGTTAGGAAAGCATTTGATGCACTCAAGCATGTGCACTAGCATGTTCATATCTTTTACAGGAAGCAAAGTTAGTATGTTTGTGCATAGATGCATGAAGTGCATTGCAAGATCCAAAATTATGTGAATTAGATTAAGGCATGAAAACAAAACATGCCAACACATGCATGCAAGTACATGCATTTGTTGTTGATATATTTAAGTAGTGATGTGTGTGAACACACTAGGATCATCGGGGCACTTTTTTCCCTCTTTAGGAGGGTTTTTCCCTAGCTTGTTTATACACCTATTGCCCTAATGGGTTACTTATCTTTGTACATTCTAGTGGTAATACATTCAATATTGTGTATTGTGCTCCAAGCTTCTTCTTCTTCCTTGTACTGTTTGCATGCTTCCATAGATGTCTAACTCCAACAATTGGTATCAGAGTAGGTCACTACTTCATTTAGGGCGTCGTCATCACCCCTCCGGTCATAGTCTCAAAATCACACAAAATTTGGTGAGCATACTCAGGGTGATTAGGAGATCAAAATTGCTTCGCTCTGTAGTGCCAAAATTGCGATTTGAGCTCATTTCGGCCTTCAAACGCACTATTGTAGTGCTTGTGCAGACTATTTTGTCTTTTTGTGCCAAAGATATATACAAGTTTCGGTTTGCCAGTATAAGCATCTTGAAGTCTGCTATAGGTTTAGAAGAACTCATCGGGGTAGTTCTATTCAACCTTTTCAGATACATTCATTTTTCAGCATCAGGGTATTTTAGTCAGTGGCCATGGTTGAAAACAGTGATGTATTTTGTATGTTGGCTATTGAGGATAAGTTGGATGGTACAAATCACCCATTGTGGGCTTATATGATGCGTCATGTATTGGTCACAAAAGGCCTGTGGAACATTGTGTAGGGTGTTGAAGAACGTCCTATTACACCTGCAAATACAGGTATATAAGCTGATGCAGATGGCATCAAAGATGATGATATTCTGTAGATTTCTGTTCGTGATGAGGTTCCCATTTCACCTACTGCAGAGAAAATTTGTTGGGATGGGCTCAGGCACATCATTGACAGCCTTGTCTGTCAAACATGTCATTATTCCTCACATTCGCTCTTGCAGAATAACTAAGGATGCGTGGGATACACTTACCACATTCTACCAGGCTAGGAATGAGACTCGTGTTGCTTACCTCCAAAAACAGTTTGAGAGCGAGCATATGAATGAAGGTGATTCTATGGACAATTTTCTAACAAAGATCAAAGATTTGAAGGAAAAATTAATTTCTGTTGATGAAGTCTTGCCTGACAGTTCACTTGTTCAGACTACTCTCAATGCTCTTCCCGATTCATACCAAAGTTTTGCTTCTACTCTTCGTTTGATGATGAAAGGTAATCCAAATGCCTTAACATTTGAGGAGTTAGTCTCTATTCTGTTGCAGGAAGATTAGTCTAGGTAGAACAGGTCCATTATGCATGTTGCCGATCAAGATTTTCTTTCTAGTCAAAAGGGAAAAGGTAAATGGAGCTCTTCTACTACTAGTAAGCAAAAATCTACTAATTCTCCACAATCAAAGAAGGATGACAGAGAGGACAAGAAAATAGAAAAGCAAAAATTGTTTTGCAAGTACTATAAAGCAAATGATCATTTTATAAAGAATTGTCCAAAATTGCTTGCAAAAGAGGCAAAGAAAAAGAGGCTAGAATGGTTGTTGTAGAGGCCTCTACATAAAAAATAGAGTTTGCTAATCTAGTGTAGAATGAAGAATGGGCATTTACTACTGTGTGCCGTTTTGACCCATCTTCTCCTAACTAGTGTATGTCTGCATTAGACTTAGACGTTTGGTACTTTGATAGTGGGGCAACCAAAAATATTACCTTGCAACACAGTTTCTTCACTTCACTCGAGCCTGCCCCTAAAGGAATACTATCACATGCACCAACAACTCCTCTTATCCTATCATGGGAGTTGGTAAGATCATTCTGACTACTGCTGATGATAGTTCTTTTACATTATCGAATGCTTTATTTGTGCCAGGGATCAAGAAGAATTTGTTATCAGTTTCCGCTTTAGCCAAGATTGACTTGGTTGTGAAAATTTTTTATGGAAGATGTACAGTTCATGATCTGTCAAATGGCGACGTGATTATTGCTTCTAGCATTTTATGTTGTGGGCTCTGTAAGCTCATAGATTATGAAAGATCTCACAATGATTCAGCATGTGTAGTACATGATTCTCACGCTATGTGAGATGCAAAGCTTTGGCATGCATGCTTTGATCATCTGAATTTTGCTAGTTTTCTATGCCTGCAGAAATCTAAAATGGTGTCCCTTTTTCCCAAACCTGAGGCACCTGGTAAACATGGTTGTGAAGGCTGTATTTTGGGCAAAATTCAGCGTTATCCTTTCCAAAATATGGTTCAGTTCGAGCTACTCAGAAATTACAACTTGTTCATAGTGATGTTTGTGGTCCTATGTAGACACCCTCTTTTGGAAACTATCTTTACTTCGTGACTTTCATTAATGATTTTTCCAGGCATGCATGGTTATATCCACTCAAAGCAAAGTCTAAAAGTGTTTATGTGCCTCAAATAGTTCTTGGTTTTGGCTGAAAATGTGTCAGCATGTAAAATGGGCACCCTCCATTTTGATCAATGGGGGAATATATGTCTTCAGATTTTAATGCATTCCTGGCTGAATGTGGGATAAAACATTAGTGTACAATGTTGTATACACCTCAACAAAATGGAGTTGTTGAAAGGAAGAACAGGTCACTCATGGAGATGGCGAGATGTATGGTCAAGAGTCAGGCTTTACCACATAGTTTCTAGCTTGAGGCTGTTATGTATGCATCATATGTACTTAATAGGTGTCCCACTAAATCATTGCAGTCTATCACTCCATATGAGGCTTGGCATGGTCCCAAGACATTTGTTGCTCATCTACATGTTTTCGGTTGTCTGGCATATGCATTAGTGCCTGAACAACATCACAAAAAATTGGATGATAAAGCAGTGAAATGTATTTCTTTTTTGGTACAATTCTGAAAGCAAAGGCTATCATCTATATCATCCACAAATTAAACACATTTTGGTTAGCTGTGATGTTTTTTTGTGGAAGATGCTATTCAAGCATTACTTTCATGTACTAAGGAGACATCTGTTAGCTCCAAAGACATGTATGATACTTTGCTTCCTCTTTTTAGAGGTGGACAGTCTAGTGCTGGTCCTAATGAGGCAACTCCTCAGCCTTTACAGGTTTCATGTGATGATGCAGATCATTCCATTTCTAATGCAGATTTACATGATGCACTTATTGATGAGAGAGTTGATATTGGGGAGGCAAAAACTATGGCAAAATGGCTTGTGCAGACTTTTCATCATAACGAATTAGATGCATCTCTATCATATCATACCCGTTTAGGCTCTCATAGTGCCTCTTTTGCATCAGATTGCTATGCCATGGCTTCCTCTAGTCTCTGTGATGAGAATGAGCTTGTTTCATTTTATGAAGCACAAAATTCAAAAGATTGGATGGCTGCTATGTAATCTAAATATGATACTATAATGAATGGTACCTGGTCTTTGTGTGACTTGCCTCCTAGCAAGAAGGCCATTATCACTAAGTGGGTATACAAACTGAAGCGTAAACCTGATGGAACAGCTGACAGGTATAAGGCTAGGCTTGTTGCAAAGGGTTATGCTTAGGAAAGAGGCATTGATTTTGATGAGACCTTTGCTCCTACTTGTCGAATGACTATTGTTCGTAGCATTTGTGCACTTGCATCTCATCCTGGTTGGAATGTACATCAGTTGGACATTAAAACTGCATTTTTGAATGGTGATTTGCATGAAGAAGTGTATGTTTTTCAGCTACGTGGCTTTATGCACAAAGGGCATGAAAACCAGGTGTGTAGGTTAAGGAAGCCATTATATGGTTTAAAGCAAGCACCACATGCTTGGTATGAAAAGATACATGCCTATCTGATTGCACATGGTTTTGAGAACAATCCAACTGAAAGCACCTTATATGTTAAGCGTGGTATTTACAATGGTTTTTAGTGATAAAAATCACTATTTTTATAGGGATTTGTTCTGAAAATTTGAAATGTGCTTCTTGGAGCTCCGTACATGCTCCTTCTTCTTGTGTGTCCACTTCTTTGATGCGCTTCCATGCTTTGTGCTCCACCTTCAGTGTCAATAGACTCTCTACCTCAACTGAGAAGAAGAGATCATTTAAAGTTTCCATGTTTCTTGGCATGCGGATCATGGAAACCGAACAACTAGCTATTGAACTTTCAAAGTTCAATTGATGCTAAAGTTCAATCACATTTCTTGCATTTCCGTTATATCTTGGAATGAAAATCTCTTTCTAAAGTTTCTATATAATTCTCTAAGTATCTCTTGGACTTTAGAGTCATCCTAAATTTCATGAGCTTGCATGTAGTCATGTTGTCTTGCCCATCAAGGTGGCAAGAAAACTGAATGTTTGAATTTTTTTTTTGTGCCTACTTTACTAAACAAGACATCTAACATACTTAATGTAACTCTTCATTAAGTATGTGATACCTAAGTATCACCTTGGGGAAGAATTTATTAGTTACTTGAGTTGCAATGTTGTAGCTAGCATGAATTTGCAACTAACTAGTTCTCCATATTCCCAAATATGAATCTTGAGCTTTTAAAAAGTAATCTAACTACTATGAAAGTACATTAATTTATCTACTTAGCAAACAATTATACCCTTGTATATGCAAATGCATGTGCTTGCATGCAAATGTTGGAGTTAGATGTCTGCAAAAGCACGTGAACAAGACAAGGAAGAAGAAGAAGCTTGGAACACAACACACAATACTAAATGTACTACCACTAGAATGTACAAAGATAAGTAACTCATTAGGGCAATAGCCCTATATACAAGCCGAGGAAAAAGAACCTCCTAAAGAGGGGAAAAAGTGCCTGGACAGTCCTAGTATGTTCACACACATCACTACCTAAATATATCAACAAATCCCCCCTGTGAGTGATGAGGTGAACAAAGAGCTGGCACTCATGTATAAGGAAGTGCCAAGATTTGTGGAATCAATCCACAAAAGGAAGTAAGCCCAAAGCTTTGCGGAAAGCTTCAAACTTCTCCCTAGGAAAAGCCTTTATGAAAAGGTCTGCAATGTTCTCTTGTGTGGGCACATATGCCAAGTTGATCTCTCTAGTAGAGAATATCTCCTTGACATAATGATAATGCACCTCAATGTGCTTAGTGTGAGCATGGAACATAAGGTTCCTCGCAACTACCAATGCGCTCTACCTGTCAGTGAAGATGGTGGTGGCAAAAGATTAACCAACACCCAAAGCAGCCATAAGGGATTTGCGCAACCCACACTCAAGAGTCACTATAAAATTTGCCCTATACTTAGCCTCACAATTGGAAGTGGCCATAGTAGGCTTCTTCTTGCTCAACCAAGATATACATGAGCTACCAAGCATGAAGCAAAAGCCACTAGTGGACACACGAGTGTCATAGCAACCAGCCGAGTCAGAGACAGAAAAAGCATGTAAATCTAGTGGTAGTGATCCCCCTTGCGATAAAACAATCCAACTAGTCGGGTACCACTCAAGTAGTGAAAGATGCGCTTAACCTCTTGCCAATGCTTGACACTTGGGCAATGCATAAACTTGCTTATCTATGAGATAGAAAACTAAATATCTGGCCGAGTAGTGCATAAGTAAATCACGCATCCAATAGCCTGTTGATAGCGAACAACATCAAATGCATCTCTAGCATCATGAAGACTCAATCGTAAACATGTCTCCATAGGAGTGGTAATAGGTTTGCACTCTTCAAGGCCAAAATGTTGCAATAATATGTCAATATATTTTGTTTGACACAAAGCTATTCCACCATCAGCTTGCATAAACTCAATGCCCAAATAATGAGGAAAATGCCCCAAATCAAAAATCTCAAATGAGGCATGTAGATCAGCCTTAAAGTTAACAATATGATTCTCATGAGGACCAATGAGCAGCATTTCATCAACATACACAACAATGATCAGAAGCACATCATGTGAACTCAGCCACATGGTCATAAGGGTCTCCTGAACCATCAAAGTAGTTCTTCATTGTCTTAACCACTTGAGAGAGTCTAAGGGTTCTTGAGTGTTCTCGTGGTCTAGGCAATGGAAACTCATGTTCATCTCTTTGATGTCTATGTACTCGATGTATCTCTCTTTCAAGTCTTTCACCTTTATATCCTAATTTGTCTTTGCCCACAGTGTTTGCAAAGCTTACCTCAGGTCTCTCTTTGGTTCTTTCCCTCTGGGTTTCATGAGCCTTGGATGATCCTGCTCCTTGGAGGCCAAGGGAAACATTAGATCTCAGTGGGGGGAAAATTGATTCACCCTGCCAAGTGTATGCATGCATATCCTGCTCTGTTGCCAAGAACATTTCCTCAGATGTGCTATCTAGATATACCTGGTATCTCTGGGTCCTTGAACTCATAGATGGTGACTATTGGGTTAGGTTGATCTGGTTTGAATCTCCAAAAGGCTTCCTCTGTTTCTCTATTCAAGAACAATTCTATGCTTTTATTGTCTTGGGGAATCCACTCTGGAGTAATTACCCTAGTCAAGACTGACTTACCTTTGGGAGTCTTGGGTTCTCGTCCTAGGTCTCCTTGCTCCAGATCTCCTAGCTCATTCTTAGGAATAATGTTTCCTAACTCATCTGTCCTATCTGGTAGGCTGGTAACCACATACATGTTCCTTCCTTATCAATGTATGAACCCTATTCGAACTTGACCACTAGGTCTTCCAATCCAAAGGGTTGATCTGGATTTTTGAGTTGGACCACTGATCGCCTCAGGCCATCCTCATAGATGCGTGCACCTAATTGGTTGGTCCTGATATATTCCAATTGTATCTTATAGGGACCTTCTGGTGTTTGTAAATAAGCAGTACCTGAGCTACGTGTGGGTCTCTCCATGCTGAAGGACATTTTTGAGTCACTTGTGTCTGAAATGAGTACGTAAGGATAACCACTTAGTTGTTGTGCCCAAGACTTGGCTGTATGGTTGACACTAGCCTCAGATGTTCTAATGCTTTGCCTATCCTTACCTAAGTGTCTGCCAGATCTTAGGTTCATAAGCTTTGTCTACAAGTCCAAAATTTCCCCTTGTATTGCTCAAAATCCTTTGGAGCTCTTTAGTTTCCTAGTCCATCTGAGCTCTTTACTTTCCTAGTCCCCCCACGAGCTTTCCAACAAACCCAAAATCACAGCAAACGGATTTTGTATGAGAAAGTTATGCCAGTTTAGGGTTTTGGGGGTTAAATCAAGGAAACACGACCTCTCTGGGATTGCTTCAAAACAGGCGACACACGACACTTAGTAAGAATCGGTGATACTTGGAAGCAGATGACACACGATACTTGAAATTCCACGACACACAATATTTGGTAGATGTCGCGACACTTGGCCCCTGAGCACGATGCTCGACACTTAGCAGATGTCGCGACACGATGTCCACGACGCTCGACACCTGAGGCATATCACGACACTTGAACGTCACAGATATCGCGACACTTGGTCAGCCTCAGATATCGTGACACTTGCTTCAGACGACACTCGGCACTTAGTAGATGTCGTGACACTTGATGTCCACGACACATGACACTTGCTGAATATCGTGATACTTAATTTCAATGACACTCGACACCTAACGAGTCACGATACACGACACTTAGCAGATGTCACGACACTTGATGTCCATGACACTCGACACTTGTCAGATGTCGCGACACTTGGAGGTCACAGATATCGAGACACTTAGATATCGCAGATATCGTGACACTTGGATATCGTAGATATCGTGACACTTCGAGCTCACGACACACAATACTTGAGGGGTATCACGACACTTGGAGATCACCGATATCGCGACACTCGGAGGTCATGACACTTGTCAGATATCCCGACGCTTGGATATCGCAGATATCACGACATATGGGAATTCAAGTGTCACGACACTTGAACTCAACCGGTCACGACACTTGGATTTTTTGGAGTCAAAATTCAAAATTTTTTGCAAATATGAGTACCTTGTGTCCTCCTTGTCACTACAATGTGTCTGTAGGTGTAAAATCTCTCTTCAAAACCACGATATCACACTCACGACATTTGGTGTAGGTTGTGTCACGTTCAAAATAGTTCACTCACTTTTTGGGTATATTGAGGTGTATTTCTTCCGTGTTTCAGTTCTGCACCCCCTCTAAGCTTTCTTGCATGTAGCCACACACAAAAAACGAGGTGAATGTAATCTAGAAAATGGAAAAAACTAAGAAAATGAAGGTGGGTGGAGATGGTGATGATGATGAAGATGAAGATGGAGAAAAAAACAGACGCTGAACTGAAAATGGTGACTTTTTTTACCTTCCAATGTCGCTACTTTACGTCTTATCATCACACGCTCGTCCTCCAAGCTCTCTCCCCGACAATGGCACCAAATTTGGTGTCACTTTAGCACAATGGCAAGTACCAACGTGAGGAGATTCACCTCATAAATGTCAATCCGTGGAGATGTGAGGACTAGTATGAAGACTATGAGCAAGTGATGGCACAAGTGCATGAGTGAAAGCACACAAGCATGCACACACATACACACACACGCACACAAGGTAAGACCAAAGAGTGGAACAATGGAAAGCTTCGATTACAAAAGAAATCTCTTACAAAGCTCAAATCTACAAAAAGCTAACCCCAAAAATGAGCTCTCCAACCTTTTTATAGTTTTTTGAGTGGTTTTGGCCCTGTCCAGACTCCAGACCTAGTGTTTGGCCTAGTTAAAAAATAGGTTCCAAGGATAAAAATTATGAAAATTGGTAGGACTTGTCCACCCAGTTTGAGGCATTTGGTTTGAATCTCAAGGGTACTACTTTAGCTTGGTTTCAACCTCTGAACAGTCGCAACTATCGAGAGATAGGTCAATTGCTAGAAGCATTCATTGTAGAATTTTCGAAGAGTGGTATCAGGCATAACACATCATCCTTATCCACAGCTTCAAGGAGACACCCCAAGAAACAATGCGACTTGCAGGAAGACAATTCAAATAGTACTTAGAAAGATGCCCCATTCTAGAGCTACCCACGCCAGCCAAACAAGTGGCCTTGTTTTTAGATGGCTTACTGAGCACAAAGTTAAGGTCATATGTGTACTTGAAAGAGCCTAGATCCATAGAAGAGTGTGTGCGCATGTGCACTGACATAGAAGACAACTTGGGTGAGGAGTTAGGACTATCCAAACTCTATAAGGACTCTGACAGTTCTACTAGTCATACCTCTAGAACCTCCATTGAGATAGATGAGATAGCGAAGCAAGTTGCCAAAAAGCTAGGAGTCCAAAATAGACAAATGCCAAGGGTCACCTCATTGAAGCGATGTTACAACTGTGGAGTAGACCACATAGCTAATGTTTGCCCAATGATGGCTCATCCCCAAGGAAACCCTAATGCTCTATATTGCACCATTGAGAGAAAATACACAAATCATATGGCTCAAGATTGTGCATACAATAGGCAGGCTGTCAGACAAAATTATCAGCAACCTTACCAACAGGGTAGGTATCAGAATCAATACCAACAGCCATATTATAGGCCACAACAGCAATATCAGGCACCATATAGGCCACAACCAGTTCTAGGAAACCAACCACCAGCTCCTACCAATGTGATCCCATTTAAGTATATGATGGCGAAGGAGAATCCTAATAGAGAATTGGTGCCACTAACCCCATTGATACCAGAAAATGACTCTCATGCTCATAGTTCAGACTAGTCCCATGACGATAGTCCACATGGTTATTACACAGAGTCACCTGAGCATAGTGAGGCTTATTCGTATCAATATGATACACCACCTATGGAACAAAAGTGGGAGCCAGAATACTCCAATGTCATGTATACGAACCCCAACCCCAGGCCCCAATTGAGACAAGTAAGACCACAAGCCCCTAGAGGACCATGTTTTAGATGTCAGGGTGACCATTTCATTCGTGAATGCCCCCACTCACCAACTCTGGGACAAGGACAAAACATCACAATACAAGGCTTTTGTCCTGAGTGTGGCAAAGAACATCTTCCAAGAGAATGTCCCAGGAATCCCTCTAGTGCGCCCAAGGTTACCCCCATTAATGTGGTAGTATTAGTGGTGGATTCAAGTGCAAGTAGTAGTAATGTGGCTCCTGTACAGGCAGTTACTAGGGCACAAGCATTAAAACAAGATAAGCCAGCTGAAAATCAGAGTCAAGTGAATCAGGAGATCCTAGTAAGAGGAAAACAAGAACATGGAAGGATTCCAGGGAGAAAGCTAATCGCAAGTGGAATAAAAAGTTATCTGAACTAGAGGAAAGCCTGAAAGATGCACAAACAAAAATAGAAGATATTGCATCTCAAAGCCCCACGCATGCCAAAGCTCCATCCACTCCACCTCATCCCATCCCACCACCCATTGTAAATAAACCACAACCAGGGTCTATTCTTGCAGATCCAACCCCAGAAGGCTTTGGACATGATGTTCATGGCCTACCAAGCTCGACTCCAAGAAGGGCCAACAACTACAAACTTAGACAAGAGTTACCCTAGAGCAGATTTAGAGATTGAACGGACAAAAATGTGCATGAAAATGGTAGAGTTGGCTCAAGCTATGCTTGAAACCAGTCAACAATTCAATCGGACAAACTTTGTCAAGCCAGATTTGCATTTCCAAGGCTTACTAGAAAGATTAGAGCAGTTTGTAAACAAATAGCAGGTTTCTTTACCTCTACAGGCTCAACCCGTTGTTGAAAGAGAAAGCTCACCACCAAGGAAAGCTTATGTTCTTGATTCTGTGGATGAGGGAGCACCTCTTTCAATTCAAGAGTACTCTCAAGAGTTCTTGCAGGAAATAGAAGAGGAGAAATGGGCCAAGGAGAAGGGTAATCCCCCTCCTATTCTTGAGATTGATGATCTTCATGATCAATTTCCTCAAGAAATTCCGTCCATTTATGGAGACCAAGTGGAACAACAAGAAGATGAAAGATTAGATTTTGAATCTAATTCCTTGCAAGAGTTGCCACAATTCACAGGCCCATGGGAATCTGAATCTCTTCAGATCAGAGCTCCCACAATATTGGTAAGAAATGAAGACTCAGTGGTTCCAGAACTTGATTCCCATATGCCAAAAGCAGGCTCTAAGCAAAAAGTTCCAGAGATACCTCTCAATAAGATAGGGGACATGAGTGAAGGTAAAGAAGGTAATACTTATCTTCCGATCACCTACCACGGTTACACAACCAAAGCAATCGTAGATTCAGGTGCTAGTGTTGCTATTGTGACCACCTCCTTGTGGAAGTGATGGGGCAAACCCACATTAAGACCAACTAGAATGAAGCTTCAAATGGCAGACGGTCATTTTGAAAGACCTCTAGGATTGCTTGAAGGGATAACTCTAACCACTTGTGGGGTAGAGTTTGAACACACATTTGCTATATGTGGCTTTGAGAAAAATAATGTCTATGAGATGATCCTAGGAAGATCCTTCCTACGACCATTGCAAATAGTACAGGATTGGGGAACCAACTCCTTGTACTTACAGCACTTAGGGGTTACCACCAAGGTCAATCTGAAGGATTACACCTTCCGAGATGTACCACCCCTACAATGGAATCCTATCCACAAAGTGAAAGAAGAATCTATCTCTGTGCATTCTGGAAGTTCACCTGATCCATCATGGATGCATGAAGATACTCATCTGTGGATGTGCAAGGTCGCCGAGGAAGAGGAAAGATGCCTAAAAGCGAGAGAAGAAGGAACTCCCCCAGGAGAGACCAGTTAAAGACCCAGCCTATACACCGATGATATTTCTAAATGAGGAATTTGAGCCTCATGGCTGGGCAGAAATCTTGGCCACCATGGACATTGCTGTCAATGAAGAACAGTGGACACCTCATTGTGATGAGGAGGGTTATGATATTTCAGTGTTCATGTGTCAGCCCTTGTGGAAGAATGCGACCCTAGTGATGTCATAGAAGAAGAAGAAGAAGAAAATGACCACAATCTAGAGTCCATTGTAATAGATAGTTGCTTTAATTCTGAAAATCACTATCTAGAAGATGTAGGAGTATTTAACCAACAAGAAGAAGAACCTCTCACAAGCATTAAAATAGTAAACTCAAAGGATGGAAGTGAAGGTAGTAAAAAGAAAAAGAAAAGAAAAGGATTGAAACAAGAAGAGGAGGAATCATTGTTTGAAGTACCAGAAAATTTCAAGAAATATGAAGTTGAAGACCGAAAAAATTTGGTACGAATGCCTAAGACAGAGGCCATTATAGGAGAAGCATATGACAATAAAGAAAAGACCAAAAAGATTATAGTAACCATTGAAGGAAATGAAGAGAGGTGTACATACATAGGAGATGACCTAAGTGCAAAAGAAGAAGTAGAGCTTTTAGCTCTATTAAGGGAATATAGGGACGTGTTTGCATGGCACTATAGAGATTTGAAGGGAGTAGATCCAAAAATTTGCTCTCATATTATCCCCATGAAGACTGATGCCAAACCCACCAAACAAAAGCCCTACACATATAATGACACTTATGCAGCTAAAATAAAAGAAGAGATTGACAGGTTGATTGAAACTGGATTTATCTACGAAATTGAGCATACTGAATGGGTGTCCCCCATTGTTGTAGTGCCCAAGAAGAATGGAAAATTGCGAGTGTGTATTAACCTCAAAAAAGTTAATGCCGCTACGATCAGAGATAGTTACCCACTGCCAATCACTAAACATTTATTGCAGCGTGTTGCAGGCAAGGAAGTTTATAGCTTCCTAGATGGATTTTCAGGTTACAACCAAGTAGCCATTGGCCCAGAAGATCAACACAAAACGGCTTTTGCCACATAATGGGGAATCTTTGCATTTCGTGTGATGCCATTTGGGCTCACCAATGCACCTGCAACATTCCAAAGGCTCATGTGTCATGTATTCAAAGAGTTCTTGCAAAAGAGCTTAGAAGCATATGTGGATGATTTATGTGCTCTTTCCCAAGAAAGAAGATACCACATCCCTGAGCTCAGACAGATCTTCAACAAGTGTAGAGAATATCGAGTTTGTCTGAACCCAGAGAAGTGTGTGTTCATGGTACAACAAGGTAAGATCTTAGGTCACATTGTTTCTAAGAATGGGATATCTACAGATGAGGATAAAGTAAGAGCCATAGCAGAGTTGCCAAGACCAAGGAATGTTAAAGAGGTACAAGACTTTATGGGCCATTGTGGATATTATCGTAGGTTTATTCACATGTATGCAATTATAGCTAAGCTTCTTTATGCCTTGTTGACAAATTTCGAGTGGAATGACGAATGCAAAAATTCCTTTAATGAGGTGAAGAGACGTTTGTGCACAGCACCAATATTGACCACTCCAGATTGGAATAAGCCCTTCCATGTTCACGTGAATGCATCCAATTACGCAATAGAATGTGTGTTGTCACAACCAATAGGTGAAGGAAATTTAGATTTGCCTATAGCATATGCTAGCAGGCAATTGAACGCTGCTGAACGAAACTATACGACAACTGAAAGAGAAGGATTAGAGATGGTATATGCTGTGAAGAAGTTTAGACACTATCTATTGGCCAACAAGTTCAAGTTTTTCACTCGTCATCAAGCTTTATTATATTTGGTCAATAAACCTTGCAATACAGGACGCTTAGTAAGATGGTTTCTCTTACTAATGGAATATGACTTTGAAGTGGTTGTTAGGAAAGGTAGGACCCACCTCCGGGCAAATCATCTTTCTCGCATCACTTCAGGAGAGTCACCACAAGGAGTGTCTGATGAATTGCCCGATGCTTATCTGTTAAATTTAGAAGTTGTTCCTAAATGGGAAAATAAGTTAGTACCTGTCCTCACCTTCGGACCCACAAATAAGAATGTAAAAACAAACAAAGATGAAATTGTAAAATCACAAAAATATCAAATATTGGCAGGAAGCATGTGCAAACAAGGTACAGATGGTGTATTAGCTTGTTGTGTCGAGGATGACGAACATAGTAGTTGGTTGCAACAAGCCCATGAAGGATTGCTAGGAAATCACTATTCTAAACAACGAACATTGCAAAATCTAAAATGTTTAGGAGTGTACTGGCCTAGCATGGACAAAGAAATACATGAATGGATTAAGAATTGTCCAATATGTCAAGAGAGACTCCCAGTGGAGCATGCCACTCTTTATCACATGTCATTAATTCTAGATTGGAGTGCTCCATTGGTAGAATTTATGAGATCTGGAACACTACCTAGCGTGGCTAGTTTAGCAAGAAAATGAAGCATGGAGCAAGAGGCTCAGGACTATGCCTTAGTAGGAGACAACCTATATCGGAGAGGCAAAGATGGTTACCTAAGATTGTGTGTTCATGAATCAGATTATTTGAAAGTCTTAGAAACTGCACACAATGGTGTTGCAGGTGGACACTTTGGGCTTGACAGAGTAATCAAAACCATTCTATTCTCAAGACTTTGGTGGCCCACTCTTCATATGGATGGACATACCTATGTGAAGAAATGTGACACATGTCAACATGCACAATATCCGATTAGAAAAGATGAGATGCCTTTGAGGCCAATGATGGGAGGATGCACATTCTCAAAGTGGGGTATAGACTTTGTTGGTCCTATTAACCCCCCATCTAGAAACTCCCATGCAGAATATATTATTGTAGCCATAGATTATCTTACAAAGTGGGTAGAAGTGAAAGCCACAACAAAGAATGATGCTCAAACTACAGCTAAGTTCTTATTTGAGAACATGTTCACAAGATATGGACTACCAATAGAGTTAGTGAGCGATAGAGGCACACACTTATTAAATGAAGTCATTGAAAACCTTCTCCAAGAATTCGTGGTGATACATAAGAATTCTATCCCCTATCATCCACAAACTAACAAACGAGCTGAGAGCACGAATAAGGTCCTATGCAATGTACTGACAAAACTGGTAAATAATAAACGCTCTGATCGGGACAAACAGCTTCATCATGTTGTTTGGGCTTATAGAGTGGCCTACAAAATGGTACTCAATGCCACCCCATTTCAGATGGTCTTCGGACAGAATGCTATGCTACCATTAGACTTCCTGATCCCAGCTTTAAAAGTAGCACAAGAGCATGAGTGGAATGGACATGAATTGTCCTCTAGGATCTTTGATCTAGAATGTGTAGGTGAGACGAGGCTACGAGCGGTAGCAGGCATCTATGCTGCAAAGAAAAGACAAAAGGCATATTTTGATGCACACATCAAGGATAAGGGATTTAAGGAAGGAGGTTCTGGTGTATACATTAAAGCAACATGCCCATAAATTGGAGAAACCAGGATATGGACCCATGATCATTAATAGAATTTCCACTAGCAGTGTGGTTCAGTTGGCCACTCTAGAAGGTGATATCTTGCCAAACTATATGAGTGGTTGTCGAGTCAAGTTATATCAAGAACATCTTACAAAGGATATGCTAATGAGACTCAACACTACTAAGAAGCAAAAATAAGAGGAGTTAAGGTTTAGAGAAGAAGCACAGGCAGAGGCTAGAGAGCGCATAAGGCAAAATAAGTTAAGGCGACTAGGCCTAGATGTCAACACAAAAGCCCCAAAATATCACTTGGACATGTGCCAAAAATCGGGCATAATTACATCTCGAATAATCGACCGACACCCCTTTGTGACTGTAGAGGTGGGACAAGGAAAGAGTGTAAGGATTGTGAGAGCCTTGGTTGACTCAGGTGCAACAACTAGTGCAGTTAGACTTTTGTACTGCCAAGAGCTACAATTGAACATCAAGCCCATAGAAGCCTATCTCATAGTTTTAGGAGGTGTGGAAACCCCTTGTTTGCGCGAGGTGGAACTTCCCATCTACCTTCAAGATGTTCCAATGAAAGTCAAAATGCTAGTGTGTCAAGATGAGGACCTTATAGAACCACTTGTCTTGGGTCAAGACTGGATCTATGACCATGCGGTTAACTTGAACTTAAGAAGCCAACTTCTTCAAGTTTGGGTATAGGAACAATGCATTACATTAGAATTAGAGAATTGAATGCTCATAAATCCAGGTATCACATATTTTCTTAGTTCTTCTAGCACTAATCTTAGCAAAAAAGATGTTGTATCTGTCAAATGCTCTATGTTCGAGCAGAACTCAATCATGGAAGAACAAGCTCAAAGACAAGCGGACTCCTCCTCTTGCTCAAGGACTAAAGCGGTCACAACAACTCAACCAAAGAAGCAAGTAAAACAGCCCAAGAGAACCACTATATCAAATAGAAAGACAAAATTCAAGAAGAAAGAAACTCCATGCACGAAGGAGATCTGGGTTAGAAAAGGAGAGCAACCACCAGCTTTTTCGCAACAATTTCCATCCAAGAGGGCTAATCACGCCAAAAGAAGCAGCAAGAAACAAGGACAAACTCAACCACAAGTTCTCCGACAAATGTGGGTATCGAAGCAATCGATGAGGGCCGAGCACAATGATGTACAAATTTGGGTGCCTAAGAAACTAATGGTAGCTCAACAAGGGTGATTACAAATGTGGTTTCCCAAAGCACTCTTACATGCACAAGCCTAGGCTCTCCACCATGCAAAAGGTCTCAACAAAGAAGCCAAGGAGAGGAAAGGGTAAGAACCAAGCAAAAAGCACAAAAGAAGATAAACTCGACCCTTTAGCAACAGTAAGAAGATAAACTCGACCCTTTAGCAACAGTAAGAAGACAATCATCAAGGATATGGGTTGGGAGGCCAAAAGTAACAGTAACCTCCACAGAACTGAAGAGCCAACCACGCTGGACACCAAGTTTCAGCAACCATCCAAAGAGGAAGAGGCCAGAGGTGATCTCTATAAGGCCAACTACTATTCTCAAATGGATCCCTAAAGGGAGGAATGGTCAATTGTCATTTCACCATCGACTGATCACATCATCTCAAGATCCACCGGCTACCTCCAACAAAGACTGCATCAATGTCCACCAACAACATTGACAGCCTCGACAAGCAACAACCATGTGCCTTTGGCATACCCTTGTCTTTTGCACCATTCAGGTCATGCATTTCCAAAGTGTGCATTAATATAGGGCCACATTACATGGCCATGCATAGACACAATTGAGAATCCCAGGCACATGCAACACATTTGACATATGTAAAATATTTTATTGATGCTAACACCTTTCTTCTTGTTTTATGCCATTTTTCAAAAAAAAAAGAAAGGAGGAAAAATAAAAAGAAAGAAAGAAAGAAAAATAGAAAAAAGAGGAAGCAGAAAAGACAAAGAGAGGAGACATGACCATGCGCTTGAAGAATCTCCTCAATGAGCCATCCGCAAGGACATCCATCAACAAGCAAGACAAGACAATGGTCAATCAACATGATACGAGTACCACACGATGAGTGAACATCCATGGACCCTTCACCATGGTAAGAATTGCCTAATGTAATAACAATATAACCATGGTAGATTAGGAAACCTCTTCATCAGCATACCCTTGAGCACTTCGCTCAAAAACCAATTTCTTGCACCATACTTCTTTCCATGCATCTTCCAAGTATGCATACATAGGGCCGCATTACAAGGCCATGCATAAGGCACATATTTTGTTCAACCCATGCACTAATGCATGGTTACCCATTAGTCATTATGGGTCCAAGGTACTTGGCATCCTACTGTGAAACTCATGTTCAAAAGCTCTAATGGACATTAAGAGTACAACATCAGTACCTACGAAGCAATTCAACATCGACAATTGCTCAAGATCAATATTGACAACCTCTTTTGAGCAACTAGCAATGTTTGAAAGCACAAAAGTACACAATCCAACTGACCAACTCTTGCATAGGCTAGCAGTGGAAAAGTGAAGAACTAGACCAAGCCACATTTGGAAGATGGACTGCTCCTAGGACACTACCTCTAAGAGTACTACATGGAACAACCACTCCAACAAGGGTCTGTCAGGGACGACAGACTCTAGAGGGGGGGAGTGTTGACACTCAAGGTGGAGCACAAAGCATGGAAGCGCATCAAAGAAGTGGAAACACAAGAAGAAGGAGCATCTAGGGAGCTCCAAGAAGCACATTTCAAATTTTCAGAACAAATCCCTATAAAAATAGTGATTTTTATCACTAAAAACCATTGTAAATACCATTTTCCATTTTTTCAACTCCATATTTTTCAAGCCGAGGATTCCTCGAGCTTGAGGAGTATTAGAAGTATCATCCTACCAATTTTCATAATTTTTAGATTCCATTTGAGCCCCTAAATAAGCCTTGGAACCTATTTTTTAACTAGGTCGGACACTAGGTCGAGACCTGGCCAAAACCACTCAAAAAACTATAAAAAGGGCTGGAGAGCTCATTTTTGGGGTTGGCTTGTTGTAGATTTGAGCTTTGTAAGAGATTTCTTTTGTAATCGAAGCTTTCCATTGTCACACTCTTTGCTCTTACCTTGTGTGCGTGTGTGTGTATGTGTGTGCATGCTTGTGTACTTTCACTCACGCACTTGTGCCATCACTTGCTCATAGTCTTCATACTAATCCTCACGTCTCCACGGATTGACATTTATGAGGTGAAGCTCCTCACGTTGGTACTTGCCATTGTGCTAGAGTGACAGAGTTGCTTTGTGATTTCATCTAAGTGACTTGCAATTTCAAGATGAAATCTAGATGAGTGATCTTTAGGAAATGAGATAAGTTCCTAAAGACAAGAACTTAAATGAAATAGTTTATTCTTCTATTTCATGAATCATGCTCTTTTCCTACCATATTCAATGTAAACTTCTCTTTTGGGAACACCAAAGACCCATGGACTTTTTCCCAAAACAAGACATAAGTTCATAAATATGTTAGGATAAGTACACGATGATGTCTTTTTGAAAAATATTCCAAAGATAGAAGTTGTCACATGTTAGAAGGTTCGATTTCTTTTGCAATATATTTTTCTAGAAAAAAAGGACAATCATTAAGCCTAATTGATGGGTTAGAAAAGAAAAAGTAAACATCTTCAGAATATAGATGTTTTGCCAAAAAGAGGAGCAAAGCATTGGCTTTCTTAAGTGCTAAAGAAGAAAATGATGTGCTCATAGTAAAATTATTGTATTTTGGTTCATTAATTAAGAGATTCTTGTACGTTAAACTATGCAACCATAAGGGTATTGTCAAAATATGTTTGAAGCACTCAAGTAGCATCGATGGATTGACTAGTGATGATATTTTTTGTTTCAAACTCAAGAAAACGAAAACATGTCCACATAAATGAAAGTTCAACTCAAAATTTCATGATGGAATGGGAAATCATATCCTAAAGTGATATTTATCCTTTATTTTGACACTCAAGAAGTGAAGACAACTCAACCATTAAAGCTTCATAGAGTATCATCGAAAATTCTAGAAATTCCTTCAAAGGATCATTCAAGAAATGCAAACGATTCCAAGCTGAATCCTTTGATCATGTTGTTGATTCCTTAAGAGTAACTTATAGTACTTGAAGAATAAATTCTCCTTGGTAGTGAAAACAAAATTCTTCAAGCTAGTTAGACATCCAGTAGCTCCCAAGAATCCCCAAACCACCGGTGGCGGTTCTTAAAGTCTGATGATTGATATGAACCACAAGTCTATCAATTTGGATGAGATTCTTAGCATTAGAATCTCAAAGGCATAGCACATGCTTAACCTTGAGTTGAGGGAAAGATCTCTAAAATCCCACAGGTAAGCCAAGAAGCTTTAGACAGTTCAAGAGATTTTACGATAAAGATTGAGTCTTTGTCATTGTCACAAGTTCAAAAAGAATTGATCAGGCTTGGCAAAGTTTGAGCCAAGAACTTGCGATTGGAAATCCTAAAAAGGTTTTCCAAGTATTGCCAATAAAACTCATGCATGACTCCGTAGTGTTATCTCTTTAAGCACTAAATCCTCTGTTGGATTGAATTTTGGAATCAAGATTTTTCCAAAAGCAAAGCATAAAGAGGTAAAAGGGTGTAGACATACCCTAGATGTTTGGCCTAAAAGTTCTTTGCAAGACCTAGTAGGCATATAAATTGAATATAAAACCTTCCTCTTAGCTCTCATTATTTGGTGCCAACAAGGGTTTGAGAAAGGATCATTAGAAATGATCATGAGAGCAAAGGAATAGAAAGCATGTCAAAATCAAGATGTATGTTTGTGGATAGGAGAACGTATCCACTAGTATGGGACAATGCAATGCTAACTCCTTAAAACAACAGAATGCTAACTCCTTTTGAGAATTTTTCTTTGATGACAAGAAAGGAAAAGAACTCATGATTCATAAAAAGCATCAATCATGTTATCTTTTTCTTGGGAAAGTGCATTGAGATAATGTACTTAAAACAATAGATGAAAGGATAAGAAATTAAGGAGAGTTTTTCTCTCACATTCAGATCGGAAGTGAAGTCTATAACACTTCACCATGTTCAAATTTTGAATTATGTTCAAATTCAAAGGTTTTCAAGTTTCCAAGGCACATTATGAGACCATGAAATGACCTCATGAAGAGATCAAAACCTAGAAAATCAAGGTAAAGATAATGCCTTAAAACTTTAAAACTCTTTTAAAGAATCTAAGTGAGAAGGTACTCTATAAAGATATGTTTAGAGTTTAGGATAAATATCACTCACACATCAATGTGAATATAAAATAGGGTGGTATGGGACACTAGATTTTATCCTTAGATTGATGTAGGAAAGATGGTATGGGACATCAGACCATGGGATGATAAATATCTTTTAGTCTTAGAATGAATCTTGAAGTAAGATTGGATCCTCAAGGGAACTAAAGCTTTAAGGAAGAATTTTAAATTCAAGGAGGAAAAAGCATAATATTGTAAGACACTTCAAGGTTAAGTAAGAGGATCACCAAGTAATTAACTTCCAAGATCTTGATTTATAATTCAAATAGAGCAAAGCATTTTCTTTTTTGAATTATGGATCACTTCAAGATAAATTGTTTTTGATTGAGAAATATTGATACATTTTTGAAGAAGTAGGACTTTGAAATGATTTCTTTAACCAAGGCTTGACTGACTAAGTCAATCACCAATTTCCTAGTGTAACTCGATAAATTGAATCTTTTGACTCAAAGTGATGCACAAGAATTGCATTCCAGTAAGCATTCATATTAAAGATTGAATAAAGGAATTAACTTAGCCTCAAGTGAAGCATTATTTCAAGTAAAATATCATCAGTAGAACCTAAGTGGATCGACAAACTAATGTTGGATACCATGCAAGTATCTTGTTGTTGGATGATGTTTACCTTTACTTCATGAATCTTTTTGAGAATGGAGTTTCTTTCTCTTAAAGGTATATAAATTGCTTCAATACCTTGTTGAAACAAATCTTTGAAAAGTTAAAGTCTTGAGGCACCTGGCATTTGAGTCACAACAAGTTTAAGTATCTTAGAAGTTTGAATTGGTTGCATATAGTTTTAGTTCTTTCTTTTTGAAAACAAAGGAATTGTGGAATATTGTGAATGACACTAATCTAGGGCCAAGACAAGTCAAAGAAGATGTTGATTCATCTTCTAGAAGACCTGCTATTCCAATTTTTTCTCAACAAGAGGTTAGTGAAGAAGAAGGAACCACTTCATCATCATGATTCCATATTACTACCAGATTACCTCCTACAGAAGACTAATCCAAATGGAATAGAAGGGATGAACAAGCACTTTCATATATTGCTTTGGGATTCAAGAGGCATATTTTACCCACACATCAAGTCGTATAGAACCTCTTGTTAGGCTTGGTTGGAGTTGGAGAATCTCTATCAGAGCAGAAACCCTGCTAGAAAAGCTCATCTAAGGATGAAAGTTGGTGAATCAGTTCAGTCACATATTTTGAAGCTCAAAGACTTAGGAGATGAGTTAATCAATGTTGGAGTCAAGATTTCATATGAAGAAATGGTAAACACACTTCTAAACTCACTTCCATCTACAAAATGTGCTTTTTTTACTTTTTTTTCGGATCGCTAAACTTAACGATAGATTTTTTTTATTGATACAATCACATGTCTTTTCCACGCATGCGTTTGTCAAGGTATCTTTTCATGGAGTTGATAAAGCTATATGAGAAGAGGCCATGATCATTGTTTATTATCTTCTCAAGGAGCATCACTCAAGCTCTTGCAACTTGGAGGAGATCCTGGAGGTCCTCTCTTAGAGGAGGTGTTCTTACACACTTGGAGGAGGTGTACTCTACATCAAGAGTATCTCAAGGAGTTCGTGTCAGCCAACATGCTATGAGTAACAAGTTTATTTTTGTTCTCACTTGTTCATTCACTAGTTTGTGATTTAGGTTAATCAGAATTCGGGTTTGTTGTAAAACAATTCTAAATTATTCATATTCTACATATTCTGACACGGATACTCTTGGTACCTTTTAGGCACACAATTTCTTGTATCTAGTTCTTATTTCTAACTAGATTCAGATATTGTCAGTTTGTATCATATTCACGCATTGTAATTTGACATTGGAATATAAGTTTGTCCTTTGAGTTTTAAGGTGTGTATGCTAAGGTTCATGTGTTGGAAGATCCTGTAAACTTGTGATTTTAATTGTTATTGTGGCCCACCTACTTCCAAGTTCCAACAAGAAGCCTATGCCTAGCCTATGTGATTACGGGGCTAGATTGTGACCACCACCCTTTTCTCATTGATCCATCACTAATCAAACCTAAATATGTAAGGATCAAATTTTCTCCTAAAAGTTAATTAGCATAAAAACTGTGTCACCTTCACGTGCTTTTCTACCAAAAATCTACAATCGTTATCTTTATTCTTAAGATATTGCATTATGGTATGCTATTATTTAGAGATCTGTTTATGGATCTAATTGAACACTTGCTTCTTAGCGTGATGATTCTTCTATATATGTTAATTCAACGAACTTTACATGTTTGATCCATTAAATAGGTTGAAGGATCCCATTATCCTCTTCAAATATCCTATTTTCAAAGAAACGTCAATGCACCAAATACTTCAATCCTCATTGATCATATATTTTCACATAACTTTTCGAATGAGATCCGAGTGGCACCTCAAAAAATTGATCACTTCGCATGGATCCTTTAAGTACATGGCGGTTCGTAACCCTGACTTGGCTCCATCTTTTTGCTTTACAGGTTGCCAAGAATGGGTGTTCCTCTTTATGATATTATATGAGGATCGCTTTTCTCAAAAAACAATCAAGGGCATAATTATAATCACATGCCTTTGAAACGTTGTCGGCTCGAACTATACTCAACACTATCAAGAGTACCTCTCTATGCGCGCAGAGAATAGGAAGGTCTGATTTATGCAGATGTCGAAGAAAACATTTTCTAGGAAGAAAGAAGCGATGGTATCCCAAGCATGTCCTGGAACAAAATTTGTGATTAGCAAGATAAAAACTTGATCATAATGTAATCAACTAGCAAATCAAGGTGTTGCATTTGTGAATTTGTGTCAGGGTATCGTCTGCTCCGACAAGTCATCTTTTACATAATCATCTTTTCGATCTGTTCACTACAGCAGCTCAAAGAATAAGAGACCACAACGCACTGAATCAACTGCCATGGCATCATCTATGTGACATAAGTTTTTGGGCGATATCGAAGTCCTCGATGTAAGTGTCTGTACAATTTGTATACTGAAAGCTGATGAGACGGCTTCGGCTATGGTTTCCTCATGGGGCCTGGTCGTTGGCTGGGACGGCCTCTCTGAGGAGGTGCTGTGGCCGAATACGGGAAAGGTCGTTTAGTGGGCGACATGATGGAAGCTCCAGTCGTCGAGACTCGACACCGAAAAGCAGCTGCTCCATAAACCATCCACAAGCATATTGCCTAACAAGGTGCTCTCCATCTTGCAAAGATAATAAAGCTAAGCGGACGCGCATTTCATGCTATGAGGAAGGATGGGAAGCCTCACCTAATGCTTGAGGTCCTACCTTCTTTGTGAGCCGTTTTCTCTTAGTATCGTCATATCTGCATCATTCGGTACGTCAGCTCTCTCTCTCTCTCTCTCTCTCTCTCTCTCTCTCTCTCATCTGGATATATATGATACGTATGTTAAGATGATTTTCACAAGAAGCTGAAGCCTTGTCGATCCTCTCGTTCTTCATCCATGGACCTGACTCTGCTCACCTCCGTAGTTATTGCTCTCGTCCTCACATTAGGTTAGTCGTTCTCCCTCTCTGTCTCTGCGTTTCATCAGTCTTTTTTCTGATTCAGACTTTCTTTTTCTAAGCCCTGATTATATGGTTGATCATGATTTGTGCAGTAAATGATTATATGGCTGATTATGTTTAATGTAGTGGATGCAAGAAGAGGCCATGCCCTTGACAGTGTTGCTCCTCCTCTCTTTGTGTTTGGAAGCTCCTATGCAGACACAGGAAACCTAAGTCCCACAGACAAAACTCAACCCTATCCTTGGGCCAAACCCTATGGGGAGACATGGCCAGGGGCACCTGCTGGCCGATACAGTGATGGCCATGTTCTCACTGATATTGTAGGTAATGACAATAAATAGAGGTTGTGTAATTCTTCATGTGTGAATCGGAAGTTGAAAGAGGATTTCAATCCTGCACTCTGACCTTCAACATAGGGGCTGTTATGTACTGATATCCTACAATGTGGATAATGACAATATATTATACGGGTTGTGTAATTCTTCTTGTGTGAATTGGAAGTTGAAAGAGGATTTCAATCCTGCACTCTCACCTTCAACCTAGGGGCTATTATGTTGATATCCTGCATTGTAGGTGATGATAATATATACAGATTTGTGTAATTCTTCATACTTGAAGCGGAAGTTGAAAGAGGATTTCAATCCTGCACTCTGACCTACAACCTAAGGGCTATTATGTTCTGATATCCTGCATTGTAGGTAATGACAATATATACAGGCTGTGTAATTCTTCATGTGTAAATTGGAAGCTGAAAGAGGATTTCAATCCTGCATTCTGACCTCAACATAGGGGCTATTATGTTCTGATATCCTGCAACGTAGGTAATGACAATATTATAAAGGTTGTGTAAATCTTCATGTGTAAATTGGAAGCTGAAAGAGGAATTCAATCCTGCACGCTGACCTTCAACCTAGGGGCTATTAGGTTCTGATATCCTGCATTGTAGGTAATGACAACATAAATAGGTTGTGCAATTCTTCATGTGTAAATTGGAAACTGAAAGAGGATTTCAATCCTGCATTCTGATCTTCAACATGATATCCTGCATCGTAGGGAATTATAATATATACAGGTTGTGTAAATCTTCATGTGTGAAGTGGAAGTTGAAAGAGGATTTCAATCCTGCACTAGTCTGACCTTCAACGTAGAGGCTATATGATGTTCTGATATTTTGCATTGTGGTAATCGCAGTCGACATATTGAACATGAGCTTACCGACACCATTCAGGTCAGTCAAGAGAAACGGCTCATCCAAAGAACCTCATGGTGTGAATTTTGCAACAAGCGGCAGTACAATCCTCACAAGCAGTTCAATGCCATCTGTGTCGTCGCAAATCGATGCTTTTCAAAGCAATATCATGTCCAAATACACACCTCAGCAATTGGCTTCTGCAATTGTTCTCTACTGCACTTCTGGGGATGATTATTTTTTCTATCTTGCCACCAGCTCATCTTCTCTCTCGGTAAGTTCTCTCTCTCTCTCTCTCTCTCTCTCTCTGTCTCTCTCTTATTGCATTCATCAATAACTCACACACCCAACCTCGTAAGGTAGAGGCACCCATCTGTGAGGAACTCATAGATACATGTCCAGCCAAGACTTGAACTCAGGACTTCCTCCCAGACACTCAAGGCGTCAAACCACTTGGCTACGCGGGCTTGGACATGATGACCCTTTTTTACTTTTTACATATGCATAAAAACATTCTATAGTTTATATCTATTTATAAGTCGTTTCACCTCATTATAACTATAAAGTCATCTTTGCTGTATTGGTGTTTATCAATAACTGCATCACGGATTCTCTTATTCATCCATGACTTTCTTTCCTACTGGTTATCCATACATAATAGTAAAATGCTTTCTTTAATCTGTGTGTACACACGCCTCAGGGGCTAGCTTCTGCATTTGTTCTCTATCGCCCTTTTGGAGATGGAAGTTTCCTTCTTGTTTACTACTAGATTATCCTCTCTCTCTCTCTTTCTGTCCTTTCCTTTTCACACCATCTGCCTCTTCTTTATAATTGTAGATTCTTTGCTACATTGTGTCTATCAGTAAACCAGGTCAAGAATTTCATACTTCGTCCATTTCTTTGCTACTTTTTCTTTATGCAGAACTTTATCACGCTCCCTACACTTTGTATGTACAAAACTATTTCAGTCCCTATACTTTCTGCGTGATCTTCTTTGCTACCTTCTTCACATAATTGTGTTACACTTACGACATTAAGTAGTTTTCTTATTTATTTGCTCAAGGCATACGATTCACAATTATAAATATCGCATTGAATTTTAGTTAGTATTCAAGCTTGTAGTGAATATCTGGTACATGGAACAAATGACCGTGCAATCTGTAGAGATCAACGGTCTTTGCATACCGTGCACAATCATATCTTGGCAATGACCACATGAAATCATACAAAGAGCATTAGCCTCCCTTGACCCGGGGGGGGGGGGAGTGTGGGTTCAAATCCACTCATCAGATACTATGATGAGATGTTAAACGAGCTCCTTTGGGGGAATCATTGGCTTTTGGGCGCTCTCTTTGGACTGTCTGCAGTGGCAAGGGCCGTGCTTGCTGTCGTAGGGTCGACTTCAACTCAAATCAGTCTTCTCTTCTAACTTTAGGGCTTTCCCTACCTAATTCCTACCCTTATCGGGCATGTGGCTCTACACCCTTATCGTGCTAGGTGTTCTAGCCTGCTTGTGTGGGATTCCCTCCATTCCATGGGTACTATACCTTTCACATTGTACTTTCAATTAATTCAAGCTATCATCAAGCTATCAGACATTGCCCGTTTCAAAGTTAAAGCTCTGGGGAGTAGGCTTCGGCTGAACCTCCATTTTTAACACAAAAAGAAAAAGGGCAGAGTGTGGGATTCTGTGCATTCCACTTTTCACATTGTACTTTCAATTAAATCAAGCTATCAAGCAGAGTAGATCGCAACAGGCCGAGTAGATGGCAAGATCGAACTTCTTTTAAAAAAGCAAAATCATACAATACTTCACTTACCATAGCCACATATATTGTGCCGCGAGCAGTTGTTTGAGCCAGCATTCATTGTACATTTTCTCTTCATGCAATGTAACAGAACTAGCAGTGTTTGATAAATGAAATGTGCATCACCACACATGTTTAAGAAGCACGAAAGATCATCTGATTGAATCTTTTTCTTTGTCATATCTTCAGAGTATTTATCCATTGACAGTGAATGTTGGAAAACAAATATCTATGGATCTTGTGAAGCTTTATGGACTGGGTTTGAGAAAGTTCTTCGTCGCATACTTGCCGCCGTCTGGATGTTTGCCTGTTGCATCGAGTGCGAACCGGTATAAAGGATGCAATGACACATGGACGCGGAGCATAGCTGTACCCCATAATGAGCGTATATTCAAGAACGTGCTGGGGCTCAGACACTACTTCAAGAATGGCACGATCCTCTTGATTGATCTGTTTAGTGCTTTCTCTGCTGCACAGTCAGAGATTGGTAAGCCCCCGAACTTTGAGCCCAATGAGTTTTGCGAGCTTGTTGAGTAAAATGAAAAAATATTCTATTTGAATGATTTAATTTTCTTTTTTTGTTATTTCATTTACTCATACATTCGTTACTTACCCAATGAACAAAGAATTTGGCATTCTTATTTCAAATACTTTAGTATATGAAGCTTTGGGCTCACCAACACCCAAAAACAGAGAACTAATCCAAGCTGAAATAGTGCCCCATGTCGGGAAGTTCTCCAAAACTCATCATAACAGATTGAATGAAAATATAACGAGTGATTTCCGATTTCAATCAATTTATATGCTAGGGTATGTAGGTGCATACGAACATAATGAGATGCATACATATACATACGTAGTACATACATACATACATATGTATGTACGTAGATAGATAGATATTCATGGGATAGATAGATACATACTTACATGTATATATACATGCATGCACACATACATTCATACATTCGTACATTCGTACATTCATACATACATGCACACATATGTTCGTACATTCAAACATTCATACATACATGCACACATACATTATTGATATAGTTTGGTAGTGATGTGTGTGAATACACTTAGAATTGTCGGAGCATTTTTCTCCCTCTTAAGGAGGTTCCCTCCCCCCCCCCCCCCCCCCCCCAATCTATATATATGCCTATAAATCTAATGGGCAATAACATTTGTATGCCCACTTGGTAATACATTCAGTATTGTGTTGTGCTTCAAGCTTCTTCTTCTTCCTTGTGCTATTCTTGTGCATTCACAGACCTCGAACTCCAACAATTGGTATTAGAATAGGTCATCACTTCATTTTTTAGGGCATCGTCAACACCTCTGCAGTCACAGTCTCAGAATTGCACAAAAATAATTGGTTTCGGCCTCTGAATGCACTATCACAACAATTTTGTAGGCAATTCTTGTTCCAAACATATGTACATGTTTTGACTCTCCTGTACAAGCGCCTCGAATTCTAGTACAAGTTTAGATGAGCTTACTTGTTCAACGTTTTGAGATACAATCAATTTTCTGCATCAATGTATTTAGTCACTAGCCATGGCTAAAAGCAATGATGTATTTTGTATGTTGGTTGTTGAGGATAAGTTGGAACATTGTAATAATGCTCATTACTTTGAAATGTTTCTATTTACACCCTTCTTTGATGCATAGAAGGCTACTTATTTGCAAAAATTTATATCGGTCTACCCAAGGACTAAGAGAAAAGGCATTCAAATAGATAATAGAGCCAACAAACTGTAGAGCTTGACAAAAAGTACTATGTAATGACTAGTCGCACAATGATAATTTCTTAAGAATTTTTTGTAATCATTCATATACCAATAACGCAAATGAGACAATTTGACAAATTGTCCTCCAATGACTAGTCGCTCAAATAGAATTTCTTAAGACTTCTATGCAATCATTCATATATCCATAACACAAATGAGAGATGTTCCATCTCCACCCATAGAGCTAACAAATTCTATTAAAGCACCATCTCAACCATAATGAAAAACGTGACAATTTGGTAGATTCTCATGCATAGTACATGATCCTTAATCCTATTTTTTGATCTATTTTCATTATTAAGCTTCTTTAAAACTAAGAAACACGTCTTCTTCAAATATGTAGTCAATGAAATTGAATAATAATATTATTTCATAGTCTCTAAATTTTTGCGCATAGAATTCTTTGACTTAGAAAGCAAATAATTATTTCTTTAATTATACCTAAAGAACATCATGATTCTCTTTGTGAAAGATTTCTCCATCATGATTGATTAACCTCATTTTCTCATGTGATTTTTGTAAATTTCTTAAACATAACGAAGGTACTCTTCTTTGTCTCTAATCACCTTTAAGATGGTGTTAAAAAGGAAATTTTCTTGACCTTCATACATCATGACAACACTTAAAATGATTAGGGATCCATATGATATTGTTGTTCAATTTTATTAGCTAACAATTAATTTTCTTTATTAACATAAAGTCACTAAATATAGCTAAAAACAATATTGTATTCCCATATTTTGCTTATGGAGGATACATTGGATGGTCCTAATTGTCCATTGTGGGAATATATGATTAATCATGTACTACTTGCAAAGTGATTATGGAATATTATGCAGAGTATTGAGAAATATCTTATTGCATTTACCAATACTTTAAATATAGATGGTATAGGTAGTGTTCAAAATGATGTAGGTGCTAATTTTGGTGTGGTTTCTAGTTCAAGTCCTCTTGTAGTTTTTCTTTTTATCATGTTGAGTGCACCAGCAACACCCCTTACCACCATATATCAAATTCAATGAGATGATAGAGATTCATACACACA
Source organism: Ceratopteris richardii (assembly GCA_020310875.1). Taxonomy (NCBI): domain Eukaryota; kingdom Viridiplantae; phylum Streptophyta; class Polypodiopsida; order Polypodiales; family Pteridaceae; genus Ceratopteris; species Ceratopteris richardii. The sequence goes on along the minus strand of CM035416.1, from coordinate 190,599,050 downwards.
TGATTTGTTTGTTTCATACGTCAAGCATATAAGTATCACTCACTTAAAATAAGTAAGGATGCATTAGATACCCTTCTCACATCAACAAACAAAGCAAGAATGTTATTCTTACCTTAAAAGTAACTAGAGAGTGAGAACATGAATGAATGTAAGTTTATGCTTATGTTTCTTACAAATATTACAATCTTGAAAGAGACGCTAATTATGTAGATAATTTTTTCCATACAATTCACTTGTGTAGACTATTCTTGGTTTTTAGTTCCTTGCTTCTCTATGTAAAAACCCTCTTCAAATTTGACCACTGGGTGTTCAATTCCAAAGGTTTGATCAGGGTTTCGAAGTTGGACCACTAATCACCTCAAACCATCCTCGTAGATGCATGCACCTAAGTAGTTGGTTCGGATGCATTCTAACTAAGTCTTATAGGGACCTTTAGGAGTCTATAAATAAGCTAGCCCTGAACTACCTATGGGTCTTTCCGCTAGTCTTTGAGCTCAAAGTATATAGATAGTCCCTAAGCTATTGGGCCCATGACCTAGTAGTGTGATTGATGCTAGCTTTAGATTGTTGATAACATGATTACTCTTACATCATTTACATTTGTATCCGCATGAGTGCATTCTCCTTTAAGGGGAATTATCCCATATGAGATGTACTTTGGAGGGCCCCTCTATTTGTATAAGGAGGGTCTGTCCCCCCATTTTTACTTAGTTGGAAGCTTGAGGATCCTACTCCATGCTCTTGGCAAGCTCATTTCTAATCCATGTGAGTAAACCCATTTCTTGGTCTACTCACCTTGAGTCTCTCACACTCTTTCTTTGGTGATTACACTCTTCTTTTCATTTTGCTTTTGCAAGTGTACTCTCTACATGGTATCAAAGTGTTAGCTGGTGGTCTTTCCGATGATTTTGGTGGTTGTTTTGGTGGTGGTGCTGATAGAGCTTGGTGGTGAGATTACTCTTGGCCTGACACGTAACCATGTTATACCTTAGGGCTTCATAATCAACGTGCCTAGGTTGATCTATTCCTTGTCTTCTCAGCTTCATACATCTAATATGCTCTAAGTCCTGTGCATGTGATTCTTTGCAGATTCTTTTCTCTTCTTCCTTGCGCTTTTAGCTATATTGAGTCAGCTTAGCATTTCTTCTATCAATGGAGTGGCATTGAGAACCGTCTTTTAGGAAGCTCGATATGCCCAAACAACATGATGAAGTTGTTTGTCCCAACCAGAATGTTTGTTATTGATGAGCTTAGTCAACACAGTGCATAGGATCTTATTCATGCTTTCGGCTTGTCCATTTTCTTCTGGATGATACGAGGTAGACTTCTTATGAATGATCATTAATTCTTGTAATAAGTATTCGATGAACTCATTCAAGAAGTGAGTACCATGATCACTTACCAACTCTATCGGTAACCCATATATGGTGGATATGTTTTTGAATAAAAATTTTTGTTATTGTTTGCGCATCGTTCTTCTTAGTTGCTTTTACTTCTACCCATTTGGTTAGATAGTTTGTTGCCACAATGATATACTTGGCATGTGAACACTTGGTTGTGGGATTAATAGGACCTACAAAGTCTATTCCACACTTAGAGAATGCCATTCCTCCCATCATGGGCCTTAGTGGCATCTCATCCTTGCGCATTAGATACTGAGTTCTCTGACATATATCGCACTGCTTCACATTGGAAAGAGCATCCATATGAAGGGTAGGCCACCAAAGACCTCATAATAGAATCGCATTGATCACTCAATGAGGTCCAAAGTGTCCTCCTTTTACACTTTGGGGTGTAGTTTCCAAGATCTTTAGATATTCACTTTCATGGACACATAGCCTTACATTCTCATCTCATCCACACCTATGTAGACAATCTCCAATGAGCATATAGTCTTGAGCTTCCTTCTCTTGACTTCTTCTTGGTGCTAAAGTCATCTCTGCAGGGAATGTTTTCATCCTTAGAAAGTCAACTAGTGGACTGCTCCAATTAGGTATTAAAGACACTTGATACAATGTTGCATGTTCAAATGGTGGTATGCTAATACAACTTGGACAATCCTTACACATCTTATATACATCTGCTTCTATAGTTGGCCAATATAATCCTAGTCTCCTTCGAGTCTGTAGGGTTCAATGTTTTGAGTGATGTTGCTCTAATGCACCTACTTGTGCAAGTTGCAACCATTTTGTGTGTTCTTCTTCTTCCACAAAAGCTAAGATTGCTTGATCGTTTTGCTTGTATATGCTTCCTACCAGTATATGATACTTTTGAGATTTGACAATCTATTTGTCCTTTGCTCTTCCTATAGGATTGTTGGTACTGAAAGTAAGAATAGGCATAATAATTTTAGCCCATTTAGGCACTGGTTCCAAGTTGAACAAGTAAGCATCATGAAGTTCATCTGATACTCCTTGAAGTGACTCCTGTGAAGTAAGTTTAGAAAGGTGATCCGCCCTAAGGTGATTCTTGCATTTCCTTAGAACTACTTCAAAATCATATTCCATTAATAAGAGGAACCATTCCACTAATCTTCTTGTACTGCATGGTTTGTTCACCACATAAAGTAGATCCTAGTGATCCGTAAACATATTTAAACTTTTTTGCAAGAAAATAATGTCTAAACTTCTTGACTGCATAAACCATGCATAATGCTTCTCTTTTCGTGGTTGTGTAGTTTCTTTTTGCTGCATTTAGTTGCATGGTTGCATAAGCAATGGGAAGATCTATGCTTCCTTCAACTATGGGTTGTGCTAGCACACATCCAGTAGCATAATTGGAGGCATCCACATGAACATGGAATGGCTTAGTCCAATCCGGTGTTGTCAAAATTGGTGCTAAACACAATCATCATTTGAGCTTTTTGAAAGATATTTCACACTCTTCATTTTACTCAAAGTTAGTTAGAAGGTTGTATAGAGGCTTTGCAGTTATAGCATACATGTGAATAAAATGTCTACAGTATCCACAATGTCCCATAAAATCTTTTACTTCCTTGACCATCTTTGGCCTATGTAGCTCTACAATGGCTCTAACCTTATCTTTATCCATTGAGATCCTATTCTTTGACATTGTTTTAGAATTTTACCTTGCCTGACCATAAAAACACATTTTTATCGGTTCAAGCAGATCTGGTATTCTCTACATTTTCCAAAGATCTATTTAAGTTCAGGGATGTGAGTTTGTCTGATGTTGGAATGATCACACACGACACATCAACCTTTGAAATGTGGCTGGAGCATTGGTGAGGCCAAATGGTATCACACGAAATGCAATGGTACCCCATTCTATGGCAAAAACCATCTTATGTTGGTCTTTAGGGGCAATGGCTACTTGATTGTAACACGAGAATCTATCAAGGAAGCTATAGAATTCCTTGTCTACTACACGTTCTAATAGGGAATCGATGATAGGAAGTCGATAACTATCTCGTATAGTGGCTCCGTTAATCTTCTTCAAGTTTATGTACACATGTAACTTTCCATTCTTTTTGGGCACTACCACAATGGGAGATACCCATTTTGTATGCTCGATTTGTAGATAAATCTTGCTTCTATCAAGCGATCGATTTCCTCTTTGACTTTGACTATGTAATTATCATTATATGTGTAAGGATTCTGCTTGGTTGGCTTGGCTTCTAAGGACATCCAGATTTTGTGAGAACAAATATCTAGATCCACTCCTTCTAGGCCCTTATAACTCCAAGCGAATACATCTCAATACTCTCTCAATAGATCTATTAGTTCATGTTCCTCTTCTTCACTTAAGTCATGTCCTATTTACGTACATATCTCTTTGCTGTCTTCTATAGTTGCTATAACTTTGTTGGTTCTCTCTTTGTTGTCATAGGCTTCTCTTACGAGTGCTTCTCTTTTGGGCATTCTTATCATGATTTGTCTATCCTCTATCTCATACTTCTTGATATGCTTTGGCACTTCGAACAATTATTCTTCTTTCGGGGTAACTTACTTTCTTCTTCTCTTTCTTTTTATCACTCTTTTCATCTTCTATCATAGTCAACTTCTTCTTCGACTTACATCTTTCAAATTCTTGCATTCTAGCCTTGATCATATAAAGATATTATTCCTTTGAAGCACAAAATGGTTCCATGATGATCGATTCCTCATCCTCATCCTCATCCTCATCACTGACTTCCATAATTGTAGATGTGCTAGGCTCACAGTCTTCTAGAATAGGTTCAAACATGAGTGGTCCGATGGTGAAAACTGAGATGTCATAGCCATCTTCATCACAATGGGAGATCCATTGTTCCTAATTGACAGTTATGTCCATCATGGCTGAGATTTCTGCCCAACCATGGCGTTCAAATTCTTCATCTGGAAAAGCCCTAGGTGCATAGGCTGGGGCTTGAATACATATAGGGTTCTCATCAACACCTACATTTCTCAATTTTAAACTATTGTCTTCCTCCACTACAACTTTACACATCCATATGTGAGTGTCCTCATGCATCCAAGAAGATTTTGATCCTATGGAATGCACGGACTCCGTCTCATCTAATGTTCTATGGATTGGGTTCCATTGCAAGGGGGTACATCTCTATGGGAATAGTCTTTGAGATTGACTTTATCACACTTAAGTTTTGTAAGTACAAGGAATTGATTCCCCAATCTTGCACTATCTGCATCTGTCTCATGAAGGGTTTACCTAAAATCATCTCATAAACATGATTCTTACCAAAGTCACATATGGCAAAAGTGTGTTCAAACTCAACACTAGATGTAGTGAGAGTTATCCCATCTAATAACACTAGGGGTTTCTTAATATGTCCATCTACCATTTGTAATTTCATTCTAGTTGGTCTAAGAGTTGGCTTGCCCCATCATTTCCATAGGGAAGTGGCAACAATAGTGACTCCTTCTCCCGAGTCTAGAATAGCTTTTGTTGTATAGCCTTGATAAGTGATAGGAAGATAGGTGTCTCCTTCTCCTTCACTCATGTCACCTATGTTATCCAAGGGTATTTGTGGCACTGTCTTATGTGATCCTGCCTAAGATTGGGGTTTAGCTATTTCTAGCATTTGGTTAGATATGTGCTTCCACAAGTCAGGTTTAATTCTAAGTAGCTCCTCTAAAGTGAGGTGATAGTGCACTTTAGTGTTATTCACTACTTCCATGTCCCTTGATAGAACTTATTTCTCGTTTCTTATCATAACTATGGGGGCTCTCATGTGAATAGACCTTGACTCCCATGGGCCTATGAAGTTAAGAAATTCTTGCAAAGAATTGCATTCAAAATCTAGTCCTTCACTTGACGACATGTCTTCTTGCTCCCTGTAGATAGAGGGAACGTCTTGAGGGAATTGGTCATGACAATCGTCCACTATTTCAAAAGGAGGCGGGTTCTTGCTCTCTTGGGCCCATTTTTCCTCTTGCATCTCTCTCAAGAACTCTTGGGAGTGATGATTTATAGAGGAACTCCATCATTAGTAAAATTAGGAACATAAGCTTCCTAAGGGGTTAAGCTTATTCTTTCAATTCCAATATTCCAAGCCTTTGGCATAGCCATAGCCTTAGGTTTAACTACTAACCATTCTAACCTCTCCAATAGTCCTTTGAAATGTAGGTATGGCTTCACTAGGTTTGTTTGATTGAAAAGATGGCTTGCATGGAACATAGCCTGAGCTAGTTCTACCATTTTCGCATAGATCTTGGTCCTTGCAATCTCTAGGTCCGCTTTGGGATAGCATTTATCTAACTCTGCCACATTAGGCCCTTCTTGAGTTGGATCCTGATAAGCCTTGAACATCATGTCCAAGTCTTCAGGAGTAGGATATGCTAAAACTGATGCAGCTCTGCCTGGTGATGATGTGGATAGTGAGTTTTGATGGATGGCAAGGGGGGTAGTGGTGTTTGGGAGTGTGTTTGGGATGCGATCTATATTAGTTTTGCTTTTTTTTTTCCCTTTAGGCTTTCTTCTACTTCACTCATGTTTCTAGCCCACTATCTCTTCATTCTTTCTTGTCTATCCTTCCACGCTCTTGTTCTTTTCGTAGAAACACTTTCTGACTCACCGGCCTTTGATTTCTTCTCCTAATCTATGCCTAGACTCTATTGTACCACCTATGCTCTAGTCACCACTTGCACAGGGGTTTTAGTTCTCACACTTCCATTGGATTCTACAACCAAGACAATAACATTATTGGTGTAGTCTTTTGTGTATTGGCTAGATTCTTAGGACAGTCTCTCAAGAGGTGTTTCTTTCCATAGTTGAGACAAAAGCCTTGAATGACTATAGGTTGAGGTTGTCCTTGTGGAGAAAATGGGCACTCACATATGAAGTAATCTCCCTGGCATGTGTAACATGGTCCTCTAGGTTCTTGGGGTCGCATCTACCTTAAGTAAGGTCTAGGGTTTGGATTTGTATACATCACATTCGAGTATTCCGGCTTTCAATTTGGTTCTACGAGTGTTTCATATGGATAGATCTGGTTATGCTCCTGTGAATCCATGTAGTAAGCTAGTAGGCTATCCACATGGGTTGAATCAAAACTTTGAGCATTTAGATCACTTTCAGAGATTAGTGCGGATGTGGGCACTAAGGCTCTATTCAATTTATCTTCTGCATGCATATTTGATGGAAATAACATTGGCAAGGGGTGGGGTTTTGTTGACCTAACACAAGTTGTGGTCTTTACTGAAGTTGGTAGCGGGGTTGATAAGGTTGATGGGGCCTAATATGGTTGCTCTTGGTATTGGTTTGTATATCTCCTTGGCTGTTGATATGTCTATTAGTAGTTTTGGCTCACTACTTCTTTTGTTGTAAGGACAATCCTATGCAGTGTGGTTAGTATACTTTCTTTCTATCATGCAATATTGGCTGTTAGGGTTCCCTTGATTCTGAGCCATTATGGGGCAAACATTGACCATGTGGTCTCCTCCACAATTACAACATTGTTTCACTCAGATGATTCTAGGGGTTTTTCTACTCGAGACTTCTAGCTTTTGAGCTGCTTTTTCAACTAATGTCAATTGATGACATTGAGGTTTTTGATGTAAAAATAGCAAAAGTATCTAAATTTTTGTAGATCTTTGAAAGTTCTAATTCATCTCCCAAGTTCTCCTTGATGTCAATGCACATTTGCATGCATTGCTGTATGGTTTTGTGTTCCTTTATGTATGCATAGGATCTTAACTTTGCACTGAGCAGGCCATATAAGAAGAATGTCACTTGCTTGGTCGATGTGAGTAGCTCTGGAATAGGGAATCTCTCAATTGATTGCCTAAACCTTCATCATGCTAGTTTGACTGTCTCTTGAGGCATCTACTTAAAGCTACTTAGTATGTATGATGCCATTAGAGAATTCCATAATGAAGGCTTCTAACGACTGGTTGATATCCTTGAATTGACCTTGATGCAATGGTTGAAACCATGTCAAGGTTGTGTTCTTTAGAGTTAGAACAAAAGCATTGTATTGAGTGAACAAATCATTGGCATGTTTCGCTCTCAACACTTGTCTAAATTCAACTACATGGTCATAAGGGTTGCCAGTGCCATCAAAGTAATTCTTCATCGATTCATGAGCTGAGTAGAGCTGAATATCCTAGGATGCTCTTGAGTTCTAGGCGGGGAAAATTCATCCATGCCTCTCTAATGCCTATGTCCTCTTGATGTCTCCTCCTCAATTTTGTGAGTTTCTAACCCTGACCTTTCCCTGCCAATAGGATTGGCAAAACTCACTTTTGGTCTCTCTCTCCAATCTTCTCTTTGTGAATACCTGGGGTATGAGAGGATCGAGCTCCATGATGACTATGAGAATCATGTGATCTCGGTGGAGGGAAAACAAGTTCACCCTTCGAAGTGTAGGCATGTCTGCCATGTTCCATTACCATAAACATCCTCTTAGAAGAGTTATCTAAGTAGATTACCTTCTTGGGGATGTCAAGATCTCTCAGCTCATAAATCATTACTCCATCTACCTGACTCACTTTATCTGGCTTGAATCTCCAGAATGCTTCATCAACATCCCTATTCAAGAAAAGCTCAATGCTTTTATTGTCTTGGAGGATCCATGTTGATGTGATTATCCTTGATAGGATTGACTTGCCACGAGGTGTTCAAGGCTCTTTCCTCATGTTCTCTTGGTCAAGGTCTCCTACTTTCTTTACTTGATGTGTAATCGATCAAATTAGGTTCTTTGGTTGTGCACATCTTAGCTTAGCCTATCCTTGAAATTGAGAAATTAAAGGCTCTTGATCTTGTTCATGTCTATCATAGCCGAAAATTAATCAGATTTCCTAATTGCACTTAGCCTAAGCCAAGAAGTTGACTGAGGGCATTGAGAATTCTTCCAAACTCATGCTTGATGCCCTTCTTGATGCTCGATTGCTCAATATGGACACCCCCAAGCATGCCAAGTACTGTCCACTTGCTGCACCCTTCCAAGAGTGTAAAGTCTCTGTAAAACTTCCAAAGAATTAGGCCAAAATTTGACAATAATTGCAAATCCTAAAAATTCATGTTTTTTCCTATCTATTGCAATGGAGAGGCTCTTTTTGTCGTGATGGACAGAGTCTATTGTGGGGATATGTTTTTCACAATGGATGATCTCTTGTGATGGACCAATCTGTCATGATGGATAGAGTCTATCATGGCTCACTGTTTGTCCCAATGGACAAAATTGTTGTCAAGACTGTCTATGATGATGGAATGGCAGTATGTCACAATGGATGGAGGGTTCGGTGGGTTTTCTGTTGCAATGGATAGGGGTGTGCATCACGATGGACACTATCTATCGTATATCTCTACTATGGAATTACCTACAATTCCAACATCAAATCTCTAGATCTTACCATCACACGTTCGTTCTCAAAGCTCGCTCCCCGATAAGGGTGCCAAATATGCTCTCACTCTTGCACAATGATGAGAACCAACGTGAGGAGACCTCGTAGTTGTCAATCCGCAGAGACGTGAGGGTGGAATGAAGATCATGAACAAGTGAAATGCACAAGTGCATGAGTGAGAAGCACACCAGCATGCATACACATACACACCCACATGCATACAAGGCAAGACAAAGAGAGAGAATAATGGAATCTTCTATTAGAGAACTCAAAGAAAGTGTACAATGCTTAAGAATAAGTTCAATCGCCAAGTAGCTCTCTCAAGGATGATCTTTCTAGCTCTTTTTATAGTTTTTTGACTAGCTTTGGATTAGTTCAGACCTAGTGCTGGCCTAGTTATAAATTAGGTTCCTAAGCTATTTTCAAGGCTTAAAAAAGCTCACAAAATTATGAAATTTGATACATAGGTTCTTCTACTATTCAAGCTTGAGGAATCCTTGACTTGAACAAAATGGAGTTTAATCTATCAAAAATAGAATTTACAATGAAATGTAATGATAAAAATCATTTTTTGTTGTATGCATAATGATTAGGCCTACTCGTCAGGTCTTCATTGACTTCCTTGTCTACGTGGTCCTCCTTAACTCCCTCTTTGACTCTTGTGCCTGGCTTCCTTGCCTTATGCTCCGTTGATGACTCAATCTTCCTTGATTGCTAACACTGGACCTACTCGCTAGGTCTTCCTTGACTTCCTTGTCTGCTTAGTTCTTCTTGACTCTCTCTTTGAAT
>CM035416.1:190546957-190584457 GCA_020310875.1 Ceratopteris richardii | reverse complement strand
TGAGCATGGATGAGATCTACCATGTAATAGACGATTCATTCCTTGGAGGATTCATTCCTTGGGTTGAGCCACCGATGACATTTGCCTTTTGGTGAGGACTATGGTCCTAAGGAGTTACTTAGCAACACTTTTCATGAGGTTGAGGAGTTTATTTCCTCATTAGGTCACTGGCAAGAGATGCATCCACATGGCATGACTAGATTCGATGTATCATATGCACATCATTTTTGTTTCATTCCTAGAGCATTTATGGATTTTACTTCATTCTTCTTCTGCATTCTTTTGACTTATGAGACCGCAATTTGGCCTTATGTGGATGCACTCTACCAGAGAGGCTAGCGGTTAACAACTAGTAGGTGGACTCATGATCGTTATCGCAGACAAATCGTGTGTTGCTTATTTTCTCCATGTAAGGATATCTTGAAGGATGGAGGACTAGCACGAGCATAGCGGTTGTATGGGATGACTTGATCATTTATGTGATCTCTAGGGGGAACCATGGTTATGCAATGACCATCAGAGGCTATGTTTGGATATTGGCATGTTCATTTTCTTCATGAAGAATACTTTGATAGAAAACATGGTTCTAGTCCACATGTGGACATAGGATTTTATTAGTGTTTTTTGACACTAGAGTGGCATATGATTTATTTTCTATAGTGATCCATGAGATCACTATTGGATACATGCCATGGAGCCACACAAATATGTGCATTGGATACTAGAGTCTAGGTGATTCTAGCTATTTCCACAAGTATTGAAGTTGGTTCTCAATTATTCATATGTCAGTTTGATCGTATTTATGGATATGCGGAGGTAGACTTATGAGATACCTTACAAAGGGTGTTACTTGAGGGTGATTGTTGCCACCTGGATTTATGAGGTGTGCTCTCTTTGGTTCCATAGAGATCTCGACTATGTATGTTTTTCTCTCAAACGGGATTGCTATATGATTTCCATGTTTGGGATTAGGTATTTAGTCCAAGACAATTTTGTGAACCAATAGTCATGGGTCATGCCTGCCTATATGATTGATCATAGTGAGAGAAAGATGGTAGGAAGATATTCTAGTATTATTGGATCGCTTCTCGGATAGGGAAAGGTAGGCACATACTATGCTAGTGGTTGATCCCCATCATACTTGCACCTTGGCCCTAGTAGGTTGCTATTTGTTCATCTATACATGATGTATTTCTTCATGAGTACATGATGTATTTGTTCATTAGTATAGGATGGAGGACCTTTTGTATGAAGTTTCTATTGAGATGGACATGGTATAGAGATACATGTATTGCCATGCCAATATAAACCGAGCAATGGATACACACATAGGAATGAAAACCTCTACCTTGAGGTATCCATAAGGAATTGGGATGCATTGGTGCTATGGCTATGAGGGTTGAGCACACAAAACATGAATTGCCTCATGTGCAGAGTCTCGGAAGTGGAGAACTAGCATCTCTATGGACTCTATGATGAGATAGTTTTTTGACCTTATATGGTTCACGACACCATTGCCCTCATCACTAGATTCTAGTTATGGGGAGATCTTATTCATAGTTTTAACATTAGAAGTAGTGGGATTTGCTCACCTTCTTTTGGAATTGTTATGTCCATCGTGTGATGTGCCCGAAAGGATTTGCTAGTGATTTGACAACTCCTAGCACTCGATTATCATTGGGGCACCAATTAGTTATGCCCGATGATGTGATGATCGTGTGTCCTATGACACCGGCTGATCATAGATGGTAGAGCCATCATGGATACCTATGTAGACATGACCCTCGTGGAATTGGATACATTATTGAGGATGTTGCCCTCAATGGAATCCCTCTTAGCCGCTTAGTTGTGATGGTAGCTCCTTGGGATTTTTACCCACAAATTCTTTCCCATGATTATATACTCCATTTTCATGCATACACTTGGTATGGTTTCACCCAACATATACTCCTCATTTATGGGTGCATTGGGTGAGTGAATTTCCCCGCTTATTATATGTTCATGATAGTATTGAACACTAGCTAGTGTATAGACCATTCTTGTTGATATTTAAATCATGAGCTAGCCTCTCCCTCAACCATGAGAATTGGAGGCATGGATTCTTAGTCTATAACAAAGACTCCTTCCATGGGATAGAAATTATTACGAAAGGAGGAGGAGACTCCGATGAAGACAACCTTGCACTATGTTCTCTTTCTTGTGTTGCATGGTTCTCCATATTATTCTCATAGTATGTGTGCACCTCATGGTATTGGTGGGGGAAGGAGGGTGTACCTTAGGGTAACCTGAGATCGTGAGATAATTCCAATTGACATGTGCATGATGTTATCTTCTTAGTGATCATTTGAACTTGATCACAAAGAAGATAATTGGTGTGTCTTACAAGTCAGATCTACTTGGAGGACATCGATATCTTGGTTCTGTGATAGATGACACATTGGTGACTTAGAGAGGTGTCCTAGTCCCATGGCAGTAGCGTGTTTGGAAGCTTAGGCAGATCTCTTCATTCCATGATCATTGCCTTGCTTGACAACTCAAAGAGGGTGATTTTTTAAGATCTTCAGAGGAGATATGATCTTGGAAGTTATGAATTATGTCTCCCACTAGAACTTGATTTGATTCAAGACAAGGAGAGGACATCCTGTGTGACTTCTTATCTCGAGTATCTAATTATTGGAGCCACTTGCCTGAGTGCATTTTTGACTTGGGAGTTGGTTACTTTGTTGAAGGATTGGGCTCTTGGTTTTAGCCAAGGAATTGTTGAGGACAACAACTAGAAATAAGGTGGGAAGTGTTATGTCCCCAAAACTCAAGGACATCTAGATGGGCACCTATAGTTAAAAGTGTTTGGCAAAATAGAAATGGCTGCCTAGTGTGATGTGCCTCGTTATTAGAACCTATAAATGGGACCATGGGCTCCTTTGTGAGACATTCCTTGTATAAGGCACTTGGACTCTTGGCCCTTTGAAAAAGCCTCGTGACCCATACTAGTGGGGGTTTGGTGGTATGGGATGCCAGTCCCTTGGAGGTGGCTACATGCTTGGTTGCATGCTCTCAAGCTCGAGGGTGAGCTTGTATTGGCTCTATGGCTAGGAAGTGAGTTTGATGTCCTCCCTTATTTTGTTCATGAATATGGTTTGTTTCTTATCTTGTTCAGCAGGGAGGATCCTAGAGAATCTAACACCAACCTAGGTTTCCTCAAGATCATTGTTATTGTTTGAATCACATTCCAACCACAAAAAGTCCTAGAATCAACACTTTTATTAAATCTGGCCATACATGTGTGAAAAAGGGCACAACTTAGAACATATTTATAAAATGCATTTCTTGGCCACATTGTAAAGACTTTTTTCTAGCGCACTAATGTGAAGAGCTTTCTTAGAGCATCTCTTGTCTTTCTGTCTTTCTTGCTTTCTTGCTTTTGTATATTCACGATCATGTATTTGTTGCAAGCTTGTGAGTTCATGCATGTGTATCATTTGTGACTGTAGGTCATCACATCACCAAAATGTTCTTAGAGTGACAATTTATTGGTTGGGATACTACCACGTAATGGTTAAAATATTGGCGCGTTGAGAAGATCTATGTTCAACGACTTGACACCACTTCCAAGGAATCGAGCTCTTTGAAAACCCCATGGAATGGTAAATTTACATGTGGAAGATATCTATTGCTCTTTTTAGATTCCTTTTTTCTCATATATCAGCTTAAAGTCAAATTCTATCAATATTTAATAAGCAACAATTAATAGTTAGGAAGTAGATAGCAGAGGAAGGACCAATGGGTACAACAACATAAGTATCTGTGCATAGAACTTGGTAACAAAGTCTATTTGTGAGTACTAAGAAGCTTTGATCTCATTTTATCACAAAAGCTTTGCATCCTCAAACATGGAGAGAACTTTTGTCACTAAATGAACCTCACATTTGTGTGTGAGGTTAGTCAATGCGCTAGCTACACGAAAGTCTTGTGCATGCTCAGAGACCATAATCAAAAGATGAATGGGTAATCAACAATCATAAAAGTGAGTCTAGGGCACTTGTGCAAAGAGTAAACGAGATTTTATGCCCTCTATGTGTCTATTTCTCACTAGAGCATCATTTTTCTTTATTTTGTGCAAGAGTAGCAGAAGTAGGTCATTACGTTGGTAAGAAGATAGACAAGAAGCTATCCTACAAGTTTTCCACAATTGAAATAGAGGGCAATATGAGATGGAAATCCACAAGTGGAATAGAGAGAAATATGAGGTGATAATCTACAAGTGGGAAGTGATCTTTTTGAGGAGTGAAAATAGTTGAAGGTCTCATGGGATTCATGTTAAGGAGGTTGAAATCATGAAGGTCCCAATCGAAATCTTTTTTTTAGCCTCAAAACTTAGGGGGGAAGAGAAAATAACTACTTTTAAACCAAATTTAGGGTCATGGAGGATCCGAATAGGATCTTCATAAAGCAACTAAGTTGAAAAGAAATAGACAAGGACACACCCCAAGAGACCTTTACTTTCTCATTTTGAGACCCATTGCGAGGAATTGCAAGGGACTAGGAAGGATGAGGGTAGAGCGTATCCGCAAGGTTCAAGACAAGCCATTTAGGAGTACTATGGATCCACTTGGGATTATTGTTTGTCCCAATTGGCCCGATTATCATTCTTGAACTTGAGAAAGATTCATGGATATTAGTAGGGAATAGAGAGAATTTCAAATTACCACAATCAGGATTTCATCCATCAACACGAAACCTAAGAAAAAGACAAATTCATAATAGAGGCAACCATAACAGTGCCAATCCACAATCCAAGTCACAAGAAACGGTAAGAGGGTAGGCATGGGGAAGAACTCTTAGTCCACGAGATCTTGAACTTGAGAAAGATTCAAGGGTGTTAGCACGAGAGGAAGAGTATTGTCAAATTGCCAAGATTATGAGTTAATACAATAATCCAAAGCCCAAGAGAAAGCCAACTTAGGAATACGAAAAAAGGACTTGGCCCAAGTTTGACCTAACTCTAAGAAGGGGAACCATCCACCACTACACAATCCTCATACAAGAAAATGAAGAAGGTAGAACCTTTAGGATACAGTTCAAAAACTTAACTTGAACATTGAACTATCTAACATGTATCTATTGAACAATTTTATGAGCAAGGATTGCAATAATAGTGCCAGCAAGAGGACTCAATCAATCATCTTCACTAAAAAAGGACTAACTTTTTAGGGAAAGGCTTGAGTATGAAGGTGCCATTCTAAAACCCTTTCTTTCATTTACTTGGAGGTGATGGTGTTAAATGATCACAAAATGAGAAAAAGGGGAATCAAGTACACTTGCTTGTGAGTGAGGAAAAGTGAGGGAGGCATACATGTTTTTGTGGTTGAAGTGTATGTGATCGCATGTATGTGAGGTCAAAAAGATGTGTAGGAACTGAAAGATATATTAGAAGTTACAAGTTCTCATGGGGAAGTATTAGTTAGACTATGAGAGGCATGAAAGAATTATCTAGTGACTCCTAGTGTGAGAGTGAGGATATGGCTTCCTCATCATCTCACTATACACAAACTCCACTTGAGAACAATGAGTGGATAGCCCAACTACATGTAGATTATTCCATTCATTTGGCATACTCACATGTTAACACTATAGGACCCTACATGTTCTATACTGATTTTGGACAAAATGTAATAGAGCTAGGGAAACCTAGGAACCTCACCAAACCAAGAGTGGTAGTAGTAAAGCTAGAAGGGGAATTGTATGTATACAAGACAGTTAGGTTCTATATGGTCAGTGACATTCTTGAAAGAACTACCTCCCAAGGCATAGAAATCCTAGGAAAACTGTAGCTAGAAAGGATGGTAAGGATGAATTAAAGAACTCATGGGGAAGTATTAGTTAGACTATGAGAGGCATGAAAGAATTATCTAGTGACTCTGAGTGTGAGAGTGAGGATATGGCTGCCTCATCATCTCACTATACACAAACTCCACTTGAGAACAATGAGTGGATAGCCCAAGTACATGTAGATTATTCCATTCATTTGGCATACTCACATGTTAACACTATAGGACCCTACATGTTCTATACTGATTTTGGACAAAATGTAATAGAGCTAGGCAAACCTAGGAACCTCACCAAACCAAGAGTGGTAGTAGTAAAGCTAGAAGGGGAATTGTATGTATACAAGACGGTTAGGTTCTATTTGGTCAGTGACATTCTTGGAAGAACTACCTCCCAAGGCATAGAAATCCTAGGAAAACTGTAGCTAGAAAGGATGGTAAGGATGAATTAAAGAACTCTAATAAAAAAAAGGGATAAAATGGGAAAGCTTCCAAACTTAACTAGAACTCTACAGGCAAGCAAGGACTTATAGGATGGAAGTGCAATAGAATCTTACTATGCATCAAAAGTGCAAGAGTCCTTTTGGACCATTCCAACTTTCCTAGGGAAAACCTTGAGCATGAAAAAATCCATTAGTTCAAGCGTGACAACCCAACTGATTAGGCCACATACAAAGATTTGGCAAATTGAGTCTATCATCCTTTAAATCCTCATTTTTTGATCTATACAACATAAGAGTTCGCCAATGTTTGTAAACAAGGTTTCTAGAACACTTTTTATCTCAAACCACGATTCTAAGCTTCAAATAACCTCGATCCTCTTATGATACCAATGACATAAAAAATGCACACCCAACCAATAAATACTATTAATAATCAACCGCATGTACCACACAATTGAACAATTTCTAGGCCCATGGAGTCTCCCACACGCCTACAAGTAATGCAACATCCTCAAGTGATGCTAAGTATGTCTTAGATCCCTCCTAAATTCAGTTACTTCATATTTTGTCTTGACTTAGGAAGGAGACTGTGTCCTTCATAGGTATCCAAATGCATTCATCACTAATATGAAGGCCAAGAGGATCCACAAATCGGCATTATCCATAAGACATATCTTAATCATGTTGAGAATTTTAAACAATTATCAACAAGCCATGTTAAGGACTAGTTGTAAGAGCTCTATGAAGATATGAATGATTTTCTACATATACATGTTTGAGGGAGCTTTCTATGTGTGTGGTGGTGGAAACATAGGGTTATTGAGGCCATAAGCCTTTATTTTGTCTTATCTCCACATGTTATCATAGGAAGGCCATTGCATCTGACACTCTATAGGGAAGAAAGGGGGATTTGTGTCATGCACCATTGGCCCATTCAACTTTTCTTATTGATCATTGATTCCACCCTAATTTCTAGTTTCAATGAATGTATCCAAGAGGGTGTGAGCATCAATTATGGACAAGATATCCTTGGCATAAGGTTCAAGACCACTGAAGGCTTTGATTTTTCAAATTGTATGAACAACTCAACTAGGCTAGACATGGAAATAGATACTTATCAAGATCCATCCACTTGGTGGTCCACAAGTCCTAAATGACCATCATTCTTATTTTTAATCATATCCATAGATTTTGGAGGATCCACATCTCTAATTCATACAGTTCTTTATGCCTCAAGTTAAAATACTCAAGTTCCATTGGGGGATCATGTGCCATGGTGGTGTCTTCAGACATGAATGGATTGGCATATTGATCTATAGATTCATCCTCCGGCAAAGCTGCAATCTTGGATTCTATTTACAACATGGCATTCATAGGGTCATCTAGTAATTTTGGCTCATTAAGAAGCTACAATGCTATCATTTGTGTCTACAATTTTTCTTCCACCTCTTAAAGTTTCTATTCCAAATCATGATTGTTTTTTTGTTGATGAGAGGTAGACACATCTTGCAAGGATGTGAGTAGATGTAGGGATGTGAGTGATGCAACATTAGAGTCTCCATAAAGGAGTGCATGATGTAATACGTGATGAATGGTTGACACAGAGGTAAGATAGTCCATGATATTGGCGATCTCTTTTCATACAAGGATAAGCTAGCTATTGAGACATGTAATGGTGGCGATCTCTTCTTCAGTGCCATTGTTAGTGTTCTCCAAAGATTGTAGTAAGGCATTTTTCTATGTCAAACAAGCATTAAGAGCTTTCAAAGATATGAATTGTGTTGTTGATTGTGCTTGATATTGTGTGATCTGCTTAATCATCACTTGGATTCTTTGAGTATCTTGGACATGATGGGATTGTAGTTCATTCATGTATTCTTCTAGGCTCAAGAGGTGTAGCTATTTTTGTTCATTATTCTTGATGAATCATTCTGTCTTATAATTTTTTTTCAAAAGCATTTGTAGTTCAAGTTTTACGACATGCTCAAAACTGATACTTGGAATTTGTAGAGATTTGTGAGTGATAGATATGGGTGAGTTGGATGAAATGATAGCGGTGTTGATGATGTGTGCATCCCATGAGACATTATCTATGTTAGTATGTGTGTGTATGTGAACTAGTAAGTGGTAGAGACAAAGATGATAATGGAATAGATGAGATGAACATAGACATGGTCATGATGGCTTTAGAAAGAGGAGACCCATAGGTGAAGAAGGGTGTGAATATGGAGGTGGAAAGGGTCAGACATGGGGTTGTGGTGGATCAGATGAGTGGTCGGGCTGGTGGCAACATAATGTGCAATAATGAAAGGGTGTTGTTGGTTGATGAAGGAACAAAGAGGTCAATGAGGGGTGGGAAGTGTATCCCACAAGGAAAACATGTATAGGCAGAGTGCTAATGAAAACAAAGATTGATGTAGGTGTAGCAATATGTTTCATGATGGGAGTGGAGTAGAATAGAATAGGATGAGATCGGGATGGATTGTGTAGTGTGGCTTGTGGTGGTCTCAAGGTAATATTCCTATTCTAAGTAGCATTTGATAAATGATTGGGTGGGAGGGATTTTGTGCCTACAAGGACATGGGGATACCCATAATTTACTTTATAAAGGACATGGGGATACTCATAATTTAGAATAGTTTGAGTAGGGTGAGTTGTAGCTAGATCTAGTGGTAGATAGAGAAGGATAGGTCATTTAGTTTTTACAATGACATCCAATACTATATGAATCTATTAGTGTGTGTGCTTGTTAGGTGTAGGAGGCTATAGGGGCCACATGCATGGATATGGTAGTCGATTTTTGGAGATTAGGCCCCAAGTCTATTGCAAACGATGCTAAAGTGCACCTAGTTTTGGGGGTCCATTGTGTAGTGCGAAATGTACGTAAGTAGGGTACCCTAGAGTATAGGGCATGTCTCCCATTTGACCAACCATTAATAAAATTTTGAAGATTTGGGATGCTAGATCAGAGCAATATGATTTGATGTGATAACACGTATGCATTGTGTAAATTACACTCTTATATGGGGTAATCTACTTATTAGGCTCGGTAAGACCAAAACATGTGGTACAAGGCTACTACCACTATTAGTCTATTCTGCTCACCTTGAATTCCTTTATAATGTGGTTCAACTCCTTTAAAGGTTCCGATTCTAGAGTGAAATTATATGCCAACATTGCACTTTAAGCTCTATCCTTCAAGTATATATGATTCTTTTTTAATAAGACTAGATGATACTTGTATAGGCATCGGTGATGGTGATGGTTTAAGATTACTACCATGATCCTTTGATTTTTTATTCCCATCTTGATCTGCATATTGTTGTAAGTTTGGTTGTGATAGGGGTGAGTTAAGGAATGTTCTAAGACCAACTTCATGCCAATAAAACTTCACTAAGGGATATGCAATTTAAATTTTGATGACATGAAATATAGATTGGTTTTTTTGTGTGATCAATTGGCAAGACATACATAAACAAATATTCTACCATTTGATCGAAAAGGTCATGCAATTTTTTGTAGTTTGTGTGTAGAGATAATGGATAATGATTGGTATGGGGAGCATCAAGGAGAAAAGACCTGCCAATTTCTTTAAGTTCCTCTCATGTGAGTACCTTCACATGATCTGCAATGCAAACACAAATTTGAAAGCTCCAAAAAACAAAAAGGTTAGAATCATATCAATAAATAAAATATAAAAGTGACAACAAGCACAATAGTATAGAAGTAGATAATGTAGAAGTTGATTTAGCTAGCTCATCCGCAAGTTGAGCAATCTGAGTCATGAAGGAGGATGTTTGGTTCGCTCATTCTGATTGTAGTTCTAATTATTTGATATCTTCCATTTTTGCATTGGCGTTTGCAGGTTGTTTACCTTAGAGGAGGAAAAGTTAGCTAATAGATCTTATATAGAGAGAATAGAAACTTGTATCTCATCTTCCCCGCAAAGGCAAAAATTTTCTAGTCGGGTAATTGTTGGGGGGATTCTTTAGTTGGAAGGAGCTTTTGTAATTTTAGGAGAAAATTAGAGAATAAGAAGAAAGAAAATTTACACTAGAAGCCTTTGTGCCTTGATTAACATAAAGGATTACAATGGATTTTATCTTGATGTGTAACCCTTTTAGGAAAAAGTACACACAATTACAACAAAATACCATAATTACTTGTTCACTCAAGCTCTATGCTGATCCTTCACCTTTTCCAATAGCTTGCCCTTATGAAGCCCTTGCACTCAAGCCTCCAATAAGGTTGAAGTCCTAGCCACTTCTACTATCAACTTGGAACACCTTGTTGATCATACTATGTCATCCTTGTGGCTGTTTGCCTCGACTACCTTTGTCTACACACACAGGAGAACATAGAGTATTCCATTCATAAGCATTGGTTCTCTAGTTCTCTGTGCATTCTCTCTCTCTCTCTCTCTCTCTTTCTATCTCTATGCACACGATCTAAGTGCATGTCTTCTCTCTCTTGCTCTCACAGTCTAGTGTATCCTCTTGCTTGCTTAGTTTATCTCTAAGAATAATCCTTTCCTGTGTCTATTCCTCTAATGTACATTGCTTCACTTTCCAACTGCTTGTATATCTTGATGCTTTCCTGTTGTCCCAATAACCTTGTCATGTAAAGAGATTCCCTATTTTGTCTAGTAGTGACTTTATGAAAAACAAAATTTTAATGGGGGGCCACACATAAGCTTTTGCATATCTTCTTCACTAATTCACATTTAATAAAAAGGTTTTTTATGCCATAGAATAAAATTTATACTATGGTATATGTGTATGAGAGAGAGAGAGAGAGAGAGAGAGAGAGAGAGATTATGTGAAGGCTCCCTTCTTTTGTTAAAACAAAAGGCAGTGGGATCCGATTTTTTTTATTATTAAATTAAAATATATTAAAAATAAAAAACTTAAAAAATAAAAAAAATAAAAAATCCAAAAAAATAT
Organism: Ceratopteris richardii; assembly: GCA_020310875.1. Lineage (NCBI taxonomy): Eukaryota > Viridiplantae > Streptophyta > Polypodiopsida > Polypodiales > Pteridaceae > Ceratopteris > Ceratopteris richardii. Next base: position 190,573,246 of record CM035416.1, on the reverse strand, counting down.
ATAATTTAGGACACAAACTCAAGACACATTCCCCCACTCAAACCACAAGAGAACTTCCATTTCTCATCTAATTCAACAAGACCAAGTGCATTAGAAAAAGGAAAAAATATAAAAAATTCCTTAAAAAGCCTATAAAATTCTTTAAAAATAAAAAAAATCCAACAAGCTTTTTGTGAATTGGGTTATGGAATGGCATAAAAATTACAAAAAAACTCAAAAAAAAGGCATAAAATCCTAATAATAGTAAAACTCAATGAAATAGAGCATGAGAAGGGTTACATACAAGCTTTATAGCTTGTGTAAAGTGCCAAGTGATCCAAAGGAGCTTTAATTTTGTTGATGATGATAGGCCTTGAGCTTAGAGATGTTGACTAGCCATAGTGGCTCACAAACCAAAGTCTCTAATTGCACTACATCTCATTGTAACATTTCTCTAATTTTGTACGGAACTTTTGAATGAGGAAGTCACTTGCCTTATGAGCCTTAGTGACTTGAAAAAGCTCTGCATCTAGAAATGAGTCATCAACATCCACTATAGGCTCACCATTATTTATCCATAAATTTTTATCATGATTCTTCCTTCCTTTTTTGGTGTCTCCAACTGTTTTGCTACATCTAGTCGACCTTCTATTGGAAAGATGGATGGATGCTCCAAGAGATCGAGTAGGTACTGCCAAAACCTGCTTTGTACCAGCCCTCTTTTGCTTCAGACTTGATAAGTGAACCTCCTTAGCTTTCCAATGACACCATAAAATGGCCTATGTACTTTGGAAGTGATGTGTGTAATGATTGAATCAAAACAGATAACTTTGAAACTCAAATTCTAAAGAAAATCTTCTATTTATGTATTGATACCTGCTCGGTATTTTGCTCAGCATGACCAGCACAGTAGGAATTGGAAAAATTCCTTTTAGGGGTATTTAATTAGCTTAACAAGCTAACTATTCCAAGTGGAATGATGTAAAAAGATAAACTATGCTAAGAGAAATCAATTTAGCAAGTAAAGCTATACCCTCGATTTTTTAGGACTGTAGCAGACAATGACTAGTGATCACCTCGACGCGTATTTCTCTGAAATGGTTCAATAGAATCTTCTAAAATTTTGACAGCATGTAGACAACTTCAAGCTGAATCCAAGAAGCTTTAGATCATTGAATTTGGTGAAGATTTGACCGAGATATGCATTCCACAAGTTGACAGACTTAAAAGTAGTATAACAGAGAAACTCAGAAATGAACGGTGTGAATGTATGTATTAATGAACACTTGTATACAAATCCATTGGCATGAAAATCATTGCCTAATGGTGTAGATAGGTGTGGGCTAGAGTGTAGGCCTCACACACACTCAGAATTAGTAATGAGAAGCTCGGGAGTGATGAGTTCTACCCGCGACTTTTCCATGACCTCTTTTATAGGAAATGAGTAAAAATTTGAATTCAAATTCAAACTTTTGGCTTCCTATGATCAAGCTCCTATATCCTAGGAGATATTCCTTCAATCAAAGAGCTAACTTTTTCCACGAATCCTTTTGGTAGGTGTTTACAAAAGATTCCAAGTCAATTTGACTTTTACAATGAGATAAAGTGGTAATAAACCACTAGCAATAGTTCCTATGCTTCTTTACATGTGTAGGGACTTCAAGATATCCATCAAGACAAATGTGTAGGCTTGCGAATTACACCAACAACTCCCCCTCAAGCGAAACATTTTGGCTTGGTCTTCATCTTCAATCTTCATGTATATCCTGCAATCCAATCATTGCTTTGAACCTGCAAAGTTTGGTTCCATCCAAAGCTTTAGTCAACAAATTTGCACATTGCATGTTGGTTGATACATAGGTTAGTTGAATGTCCTTGCTTAACAACTTCTCTCTCACATAATGGTAATGGACCTCTATATGTTTGGTCCTAGCATGATAGATAGGATTAGCTGCAAGGTGAAGTGAGCTTGTATTATCTCCAAAGATTATTGGTGACCTAGTATATAAACCCAATTCTGTATACAAAAGCTTAATCCAAATGGCTTCTTGTGTGGCATTATCCAGTCCTCTATACTCTGCCTCTGTAGAAGACAAAGCAACAGTAGGTTGCTTCTTTGAAGACCATGAAATTGGTTTGTCACCTGCAAAAGAAATATATCCAGAAGTGCTCCTCCTATCATCCTTGCATCCTGCCCAATCTGCATCTGAATAGATCTTGATATCAATTTCTGAAGTGTAAGGGAAATACAAACCATGATGTTGTGTACCCTTGAGATACTTTAGAATTCTCTTGGCAGCCTCTAAGTGAGGTATCCTTGGCTTGTGCATAAACTGACTTAGCACGCTAACTCTATATGCAATATCTATCCTTGTTAAGGTAGCATAATTCAAGCTACCCACCATAATTTGATAACCTGTAATGTCATTAACTTCATCACCTTCATGGGCACTTAGTTTTAAGTTTACCTCCATTGGAGTACTTGCTATTTTGGCATCCTGCAAGTGAAACTTCTTCAACATATCCTCTATGTATTTTTTCTGAGTAATGTATATACCTGAGTTAGTATAAACTAACTCAAGCCCAAGAAAATACTTCAATAGACCAAGATCATTGATCTTGAACTCCTTCATCATCTGGCTCTTGATTTGTCTGATTCCATTGACATCATTACCTGTAAGTATGATATCATCAACATAAACACATAGGTATATTACCTCTGAATTACTTCTCTTGATGAATAGAGAAGTATCTGCCTTGCTCATGACAAATCCTTGGTCTTGAAGATAAGTGGTTAACCTCTAATTCCATGCCCTAGGTGCCTGCTTCAATCCATATAAAGCCTTTTTCAATTTGCAAACATATGTTACCTTCTTAGGGTCCTCATAGCCAGGAGGTTGTGCCATATATACCTCCTCTGAAATCCATCCATTCAAGAAAGCATTCTTGACATCCAATTGGTACATATTCCAATTTTTTGATGCAGCCACACTTACCAACACTCTAATGGTTGGCATCTTGGCCACAGGAGAGAATGTCTCTTCATAATCAATGCCTTGGGTTTGTGCAAAACCCTTGGCTACCAATCTGGCTTTGTACCTATTAATTGTGCCATCAGAATTTCTTTTAAGCTTATAGATCCATCTGGATCCTATTACCTTCATGGAATCCTTCTTTGTTACTAACTCCCACGTATCACTCTCCTTGAGTGCTTCAATCTCCTCATCCATAGCTTCTTTCCATTCTGTCTTGGTTATGGCTTCTTCACATGATCCTGGTTCTTCAATTGACAAATCTTTGGCAAGATAAACGGAATGCTTAGTAACAAGAGATGTATCATACCCATCTCTGATAGGTTTTTTGCTTTCTCTTTGTGATCTTCTGATTGATTGAGTTGAAGATTCAGGTATTTCTTCAAGCTTCTTCATCTTCATTTTGCACTTGGACTTCCATGCCTTGAACTCTTCAAGGTTGATAGTATCTTCATCATCTGAACTTGAGTCTTCATTCTGAGTAAGGTTCCTCTTTAGCAAGACTTGGAAACTCCTCTTCCAAATCATAGGGTAATTTAACCTTCCTGCATTCATTCTCATACCAAGAATCATTTTCATCAAAGACAACATCTCTACTCACCATGAATCCCTTATTGGAGGGGTTATAAAACCTTTAACCTTTTTGATTTAGGTCATATCCAATAAAGATGCACTTTTCAGCCTTTGGATCTAACTTACCTCTTATCTGAGAAGGAATGTGTACATATGGTACACATCCAAATATCCTGCAATGGTCTAGTGATGGTCTCTTACCATGCCATGCTTCATAGGGTGTCATCCCATCAAGGGACTTAGATGGTAACCTGTTTATAAGATAAGTGGCAGTGGAAACACTTTGTGCCCATAGGTAATTAGGTAATTTTTTCTCATTCAGCATAGACCTAGTTGTCTCAAAAATCAACCTATTTCTTCTCTCAGCTACCCCATTCTGTTCAGGAGAATACCTTGTGATGATTTCTCTTTTGATGCCTCTGTCCTGCAAGAAGTTTTCAAACTCATTGGAGAAGTACTCACCTCCTCCATATGACCTTAGTCTCTTCAAATTCTTTCCTGTCTGATTCTCAACAAGTGCAGGATATTTTTAAAGCAATTAAACACCTCATCCTTGTGCTTCATGAAGTACAATACAGTCCACCTGCTATAATCATCAATAAGAGACACATAGTACCTTGATCCTGAGACTGAGGGGTCTTTGCTTGGTCCCCATACATCTGTATGGACAAGTTCTAGGTAGTCTTCATGCATGTATCCTTTCCTTGAGAAGGGTAACCTGTGAGACTTCCCAAATTGACAAGCACTACATTTATATTTCATGTGTTGTTTGGAAACATTGGGTATTCCAATAACACATTGATCCCTGCATATTTGTTTCAAGGTTCTTTCTCCTACATGCCCTAGTCTCTTGTGCTAAATCTCAAGTTTTGAAAGTGTTTGATCTTTATAACTGTATAATGCAATGTTCTTTGTGTCTTCTAACTCAAAAGTAAAAAGTCTACCTGATTTTTCTCCTTTGGCAATCCTCTTGAACCCATGCCTTGGATCCTCCACAAATGCTCCATATTGGTTGAATCTAACTTGCAAACCTTTCTCCACAATCTGTCCAACACTCATCAGAGTTTTGGTAATGGTTGGTACATAGAGTACCCTACTCAACAAATTCTGATTTCCATCACAAGTCTTAACATTTCCAACTTTAACTACTGAGTGCTTGGTGTCATCACCTGTTTGAACTTGATGCTTACCTTTTGGTTCCTCAAGATCAGAGAGTAGTGCTACATTGCTAGCCACATGATTTGAGCATCTTGAATCAATGTAGAATAGGTGGTCATCATTAGTACCTCGTTTTGAAGTCATGTTCATGATCAGAAGAGAGTCATCTTGATCCTCTGTGTAGTTGTTGTAGTCCTTGCTGGATTTGAATCCTCCTTGGTAGTTGCCATTGTAATTATTGTTGTAATTGTTGTTGTAGTTGTTGTTGTAGCCCTGGTGATGATTAAATCTACCTCTTGAATGTGAGTATCCACCTCTTTGGTATCCTCTTCCTCTCTGATTTTTGTAATTCCTGAAACACTCATCTGTAGTATGATTTGATAAACCACAAATGTTGCATGGTGAGGAGTTATAAGATCTCCCCCTGCCTTGCTTACCTCCTCTGCCCCTTCCTCTTGATGATCTACCTCTCCCTGCATAGTTGGCTTGGGAGGTAGAGCCTTCATCTTCCACCTTCTTGGTCTTGCCTTTATCTTTAGACTTTTTATCAGTATATAGGGCAGAAGAGTTATTACCTTTGGATGTGTCTCCATTCTTGTTGAGATTTGCTTCATGAGTGAACAATTGTCCCATGAGAGTTGTAAGATCTGGAATTTGCATGTCCATGTAAAGGTCCATGGTAGTGGTGAAGCTTTCCCATTTGTCATCAGCCTTGATCCCATTGATCACTTGCCTTACAATCTGCTCTTCTTCAATCTCTTCTCCTATGCTTGCTAACTGATTTGCTACATCTTTAATCTTGGTCACAAATTCTGAAATAGCTTGCTTAGGTTGCTTCCTTAATGTTGTGAATTCAATCCACAACTGATTTTTCCTAGCCCTTGTGTTGGACGAAAAATAAGATGACAAGGTTTTCCAAGTCTCTTGGGATGTCTTACAATTTCTAATATGTGGCAAAAGAAAATCAGAGATGGAGTTGAGTAAATAAGACCTTGCCAATGCATCCTTAGCACACCATGTGTTGAGCTTTTCATGTTCTTCCTTGGTTGGCAATCCTCTTGTTTGAATGAGGGTAATTCCTCATCTCTTGAGATGTATCCATAGAGACTCCTTCCTTGTAAGTAGGTCTTAATTCTTAGAGACCATGCCTGATAGTTGTTCGTGTCCAATTTATCAATAAATGAAGGAAAACCATCTCCCATTTTACCTTAGTTTGCTCTGATACCACTGTTGGAAAGATGGTTGGATGCTCCAAGAGACTGAGTAGGTACTACCAAAACCTGCTTTGTACCAGCCCTCTTTTGCTTCAGACTTGATAAGTGAACCTCCTTCCAATGACACCATAAAATGGCCTATGTACGAAGTGATGTGTGTAATGATTGAATCAAAACAGATAACTTTGAAACTCAAATTCTCAAGAAAACCTTCTATTTATGTCTTGAAACCTGCTGGGTATTTTGCTCAGTATGACCAGCACAGTAGGAATTGGAAAAATTCCTTTTAGGGGTATTTAACTTAACAAGCTAACTATTCCAAGTGGAATGATGTAAAAAGATAAACTATGCTAAGAGAAATCAATTTAGCAAGTAAAGCTATATCCCCGATTTTTTAGGACTGTAGCAGACAATGACCAATGATCACCTCGACATGTATTTCTCTGAAATGGTTAAATAGAATCTTCTCAAATTTTGACAGCACGTAGACAACTTCAAGCTGAATCCAACAAGCTTTAGATCATTGAATTTGGTGAAGATTTGGCCGAGATATGCACTCCACAAGTTGACAGACTTACAAGTAGTATAACAGAGAAACTTTAAAATGAACAATGTGAATGTATGTATTAATGAACACCTTTATACAAATCCATTGGCATGAAAATCATTGCCTAATGGTGTAGATAGGTGTGGGCTAGAATGTAGGCCTCACACACACACAGAATCAGTAATGAGAAGCTCGGGAGTGATGAGTTCTACCCGCGACTTTTCCATGACCTCTTTTATAGGAAATGAGTAAAAATTTGAATTCAAATTCAAACTTTTGGCTTCCTATGATCAAGCTCCTATATCCTAGGAGATATTCCTTCAATCAAAGAGCTAACTTTTTCCACGAATCCTTTTGGTAGGTGTTTACAAAAGATTCCAAGTCAATTTGACTTTTACAATGAGATAAAGTGGTAATAAACCACTAGCAATAGTTCCTATGCTTCTTTACATGTGTAGGGACTTCAAGATATCCATCAAGACAAATGTGTAGGCTTGTGAATTACACCAACTTCCTCCAATTTTTCGAGTATTGGAAGTCTAGCAGAGATCCCTTATGTGCATAGATTCTATCTGTGGAGATCCATGTGAAAACCCAAAAAGGGTTCAATAGAAATTAATCCATAGAACAATTGAAAGGGGGAGTGGCACATGGCCTCCTGGCAAGCCAACCTATAGGCCCATAGTGTGCCTAAATAAGAAGTGCCCTAGGTAGTGTGTTTTAACATACATTCCTTAGAAGAGCTATCAATACTTTACTTGTGCATCCTCCTTGTCCATTAGCCCTTGGATAATATGCATAGGAAATATGATGGAGAACTGTGCACTTGTTAAAAACTTCATACAAGACTTTGTTAACAAAGTGTGTTCCTTGATCAGTGTAGATTTCTAGTGGACAACCATATTTGCAAAAAATATTGTTGTATAAGAAATCATCAACTTTTTGGGTTGTTTAATCTAGAGAAGCAATAGCTACAACCCACTTTGTTGCATAGTCAATGGCAACCAACAAATAGTCATCCTTTCTTGGGAAGGATGTAGGATAGAAAGGGCCTATAAAATATAACCCCTACTTCTCAAATGGTTGCCATGCCATGGAGATAACCAATGGATGTTTTCTCTACTTCATGGATTTTGGACCATATCTCTGAGAGGCATCATATGCTTGAGCCCTTTCCTTTGCATCTCTAAATAATGTTGGCCACCACAAACCAAAATCTAGATATTCTATGGCTCATGATATGGCCGCGGAGGTGCCTACCAATTGGTCCTTCATGTGATGTCTCGATAATATGCCTTGCCTCCTCTTCTTTGATGCAGTTCCTAAGTAAATGATTCCTATCATATCTATATAGTTTGCCCTGGATTAATGTAAAAGACTTGCTCTTTATTAGCAAGTTCTTCCTCTGCATAGAATTACCTTCGTATGGATACTTACCTATCTTGATAAACTCTTTGATATCATCATACCACCCTTGCACTTTGATTGTGAATAGCTCAACATCATGGAATTCATCCTCCACTCCAATGGCTTGGTTCTTTAGGCTAACCCGATATAGGTGATAATCCATAACATTTTCCTTGTTCCATATCCAGTTCTAGGTTGTCCTTCATGTCTTGTTCCATACAAATGCTAATTGTTTGCATCATGTTGGTTTGCCCATGATTGTCTCATCCTTCTTCCAAATAAATATGTTGAAGCTCTTTTCCTTCATGTTTTAACCACATGTTATCCTTAATGCACTCATGTAAAACAATGGAATACCTTAGTTGGGCCTCATGGGCAGCATCATTGGCAAGTCACACTTAAGAAAGGGTAGTCCCTTACCACATGTCGCTATTTGCTTTACATGGTGCACCATAGTCCAGTTTTTACTCCACTTTTCGTAGGAAGATATTGTAGCTTCTGTCAAAGTTGTGCCAAATCTTCTTCCTAGAGGTGCTCTTCTTTTTGTAGTCTTAAGGCTTCAATGTCATGCCTTAGTTGTGTCACTACATTTTCTTCTTCTTTGTGGGGCTTGTTTCTTCTTAAGCTGTCAAGCTTCTTCCTCAATTGTGTTAGTGGGTCTTTAGGCTCAACAACGTATGGTAGGCTAGAAGAACCGATTCCATATTGGTGTTGAGTTTGCTTTAATATTGTTGCTATGGTAATGAACTTGTCAATTGTTGCTATAGGAAGCACCAACTCCTTGATCTTTCATTGTGTGAACATTGGAAGTGGTTCATTAAGACATTTTTGACAAAAAAAGCATGGGGAGGATTTGGTAGTTTAGCCATAAGTGTTTTGGATCTAGTAACTATTGGTGTAATTCACAAGCCTACACATTTGGCTTTATGGATACATTAAAATCCATGCACATATGAAGAAGCATATGAACTAGTGCTAGTGGTTAATTAACACTTTATCTCTTTGTAAAAGTAAAATTGACTTGGAATCTTTGTAAACACCTACCAAAAGGATTCGTGGAAAAAGTTAGCTTTTGATTGAAGGAATATCTCCTAGGATATAGGAGCTTGATCATAGGGAGCCAAAAGTTTGAATTTGAATTCAAATTTCTACCCAATCACTATAAAAGTGGTCATGGAAAAGTCGTGATTAAGACTCATTATTCTCGAGCTCATTACTGTCAATTCTGAGTGTGTGTGAGGCCTACACTCTAGCCCACACCATCTACACCATTAGGCAATGAACTTCATGCCAATGGATTTGTATACAAGTGTTCATTAATACATATGTCTTCATTAGTCATTTCTGAGTTCTTTGTCATACTACTTGATAGTCTGTCAACTTGTGGAGTGCATATCTCAGTCATTTCTCCACCAAATTCAAAGATTCAAAGCTTGTTGGATTCAGCTCAAAGTTTTCTACATGGTACCACAAAATGAAGAGATTCTATTCAGCCATTTCAGAGAAAAGCTCGTCAAGGTGATCACTGGTCATTGAGTGCTACAGTCCTAAAAAATTGGGGGTAAAGTTTAATTTTCTAAAGTAATTTCTATGAGCATAGTTAGTCTTTTTACATCATTCCACTTGGAATAGGTAGCTTGCTAAGCTAATTAGATACTCCTAAAAGGAATTTTTTCAATTCCTATTGTGCTCATCATACTGAGCAAAAGATCCAGCAGGTGTCAAGACATAAATAGAAGGTTTTCTTGAGATTGTGAGTGTCAAAGTTATTTGTTTTGGTTCAATCTTTACACACATCATTTCCAAAGTACATAGGCCATTTTATGATGTCATTGGAAAGCTAAGGAGGTCCACTTATCAACTCTGAAGCTTACAAGGGCTGGTACAAAGCAGGATTTGACAGTACCTACTCAATCTTCTGAAGTGTCCATCCATCTTTCCCAACAGGGGTATCGGAGCAAACTAAGGTAAAATGGGAGATGGTTTTCCTTCATTCATTGATAAATTGGATAAGAACAACTATCGGGCATGGTCTCTAAAGATGAAGACCTACCTACAAGGAAGGAGTCTTTATGGATACATCTCAGGAGATGAGGAATTTCCCTCATTCAAAACAAGAGGATTACCAACAAAAGAAGAACATGAAAAGCTCAACACATGGTGTGCAAAGGATGCATTAGCAAGGTCTTATTTACTCAACTCCATCTCTGATTTTCTTTTTCCACACATTAGGAACTGTAAGACATCACAAGAGACTTGGGAAACCTTGTCATCTTATTTCTCCTCCAACACAAGAGCTAGAAAAAATCAGTTGTGGATTGAATTCACCACATTAAGGAAGCAACCTAAGCAAGCTATCTCAGAGTTTGTGAACAAGATTAAAGATGTAGCAGATCAGTTAGCAAACAAAGGAGAAGAGATTGAAGAAGAACAGTTTGTGAGGCAAGTGATCAATGGGATCAAGGTTGATGACAAATGGGAAAGCTTCACCACTGCTATGGACCTTTACATGGACATGCAAATTCCAGATCTTACAACTCTCATGGGACAATTGTTCACTCATGAAGCAAAGCTCAACAAAAATGGACACACATCCAAAGGTAATAACTCGTCTGCCCTATATACTAATAAAAAGTCTAAAGATAAAGGCAAGAACAAGAAGGTGGAAGATGAAGGCTCTACCTCCCAAACAAACTATGCAGGTAGAGGTAGATCATCAAGAGGAAGGGGCAGAGGAGGTAAGAAAGGTAGGGGGAGATCCTATAACTCCTCACCATGCAACATTTTTGGTTTATCAAATCACACTACAGATGAGTGTTTCAGGAATTACAAAAATCAGAGAGGAAGAGGATATCAAAGAGGTGGATAGTCACAGTCAAGAGGTAGATTCAACCATCACCAAGGCTACAACAACAATTACAACAACAACTACAATGGCAATTATCAAGGAGGATTCAAATCCAGAAAGGACTACAATAACTATACAGAGGAGCAAGATGACTCTCTTCTGATCATGAACATGACTTCAAAACCAGGTACTAATGATGACCACCTATTCTACATTGACTCATGATGCTCAAATCATGTGGCTGGCAATGTAGCACTACTCTCTGATCTTGAGGAACCAAAAGGTAAGCATCAAGTCCAAACAGGTGATGACACTAAGCACTCAGTAGTTAAAGTTGGAAATGTTAAGACTTGTGATGGAAATCAGAACTTGTTGAGTAGGGTACTTTATGTACCAACCATTACCAAAAATTTGATGAGTGTTGGACAGATTGTGGAGAAAGGTTTGCAGGTTAGATTCAACCAATTTGGAGCATTTGTGGAGGATCCAAGGCATGGGTTCAAGAGGATCGCTAAAGGAGAAAAATCAGGTAGACTTTTTACGTTTGAGCTAGAAGATACAAAGAACATTGCATTATACAGTTATAAAGATCAAACACTTTCAAAGCTTGAGATTTGGCACAAAAGATTAGGGCATGTAGGAGAAAGAACCTTGAAGCAGATATGCAGGGATCAATGTGTTATTGGAATATCCAATGTTTCCAAACAACATATGATATATAAATGTAGTGCCTGTCAATTTGGGAAGTCTCACAGGTTATCCTTCTCAACGAAAGGATACATGCATGAAGACTACCTAGAGCTTGTCCATATAGATGTATGGGGACCAAGCAAAGACCCCTCAATCTCAGGATCCAGGTACTATGTATCTTTTATTGATGATTATAGCAGGTGGACTGTATTGTACTTCATGAAGCACAAGGATGAGGTGTTTAATTGCTTTAAAAAATATCTTGCACTAGTTGAAAATCAGACATGAAAGAACTTGAAGAGACTAAGGTTAGATGGAGGAGGTGAGTACTTCTCCAATGAGTTTGAAAACTTCTTGCAAACAAAGGCATCAAAAGATAAACCACCAGAAGGTACACTCTTGAACAGAATGGGATAGTTGAGAGAAGAAATAGGTTGATTGTTGAAACAACTAGGTCTATTTGAATGAAAAGAAGTTACCTAATTACCTATGGGCAGAGAGTGTTTCTACTGCCACTTACCTCATAAACAGGTTACCATCTAAGTTTCTTGATGGGATGATACCCTATGAAGCATGGCATGGTAAAAGATCCTCACTAGACCATTGCAGGATATTTGGATGTGTAGCATATGTACACATTCCTTCTCAGATAAGAGGTAAGCTAGACCCAAAGGCTGAAAAGTGCATCTTTATTGGATATGACCTAAATAAAAAAGGTTACAGATTTTATAACCCTTCCAATAAGGGATTCATGGTTAGTAGAGATGTTGCCTTTGATGAAAATGATTCTTGGTATGAGAATGAATGCAGGAAGTTTAAACTACCCTATGACTTGGAAGAGGAGTTTCCAAGTCTTGCTAAGGAAGAACCTACTCAGAATGAAGACTCAACTTCAGATGATGAAGATGTTATCAACCTTGAAGAGTTCAAAGCATGGAAGTCCAAAGGCAAAGTCAAAATGAAGAAGCTTGAAGACATACCTGAATCTTCAATTCAGTCAATTAGAAGATCACAAAGAGAGAGCAAAAAACCTATCAGATATGAGTATGATACATCTCTTGTTACTAAACACTCTGTTTATCTTGCCAAAGATTTGTCGATTGAGGAACCAAGATCATATGAAGAAGCCATAACCAAGAGAGAATGGAAAGAAGCTATGGATGAGGAGATTGAAGCACTCAAGGAAAGTGACACATGGGAGCTAGTACCAAAGAAGGACTCCATGAAGGTAATAGGATCCAAATGGATCTATAAACTCAAAAGAAATTCTGATGGTTCAATTAACATGTATAAAGCGAGATTAGTAGCCAAGGGTTTTGCACAAAACCAAGGCATTGACTATGAAGAGACATTCTCTCCTATGGCCAAGATGCCAACAATCAGAGTCTTGGTAAGTGTGGCTGCATCAAAAAATTGGAACATGTACCAATTGGATGTCAAGAATGCTTTCTTGAATGGATGGATTTCAGAGGAGGTATATATGTCACAACCTCCTGGCTATGAGGACCTCAAGAAGGTAACATATGTTTGCAAATTGAAAAAGGCTTTATATGGATTGAAGCAGGCACCTAGGGCATGGAATTACAGGTTAACTACATATCTCCAAGACCAAGGTTTTGTCATGAGCAAGGAAGATACTTCTCTATTCATCAAGAGAAGTAATTCAAAGGTAATATACCTTTGTGTTTATGTTGATGACATCATACTTACAAGTAATGATGTTAATGGAATCAGACAAATTAAAAGCCAGATGATGAAGGAGTTCAAGATCAATGATCTTGGTCTACTAAAGTATTTTTCTTGGACTTGAGTTAGTCTATACTAACTCAGGAATATACATTACTCAGAAAAAGTACATACAAGATATGTTGAAGAAGTTTCATTTGTAGGATGCCAAAGTTGCAAGTACTCCAATGGAGGTAAACCTAAAACTAAGTGCCCATGAAGGTGATGAAGTTAATGACATTACATGTTATCAAAGTATGGTGGGTAGCTTGAACTATGCTACCTTAACAAGGATAGATATTGCATATGGAGTTAGTGTGCTAAGTCAGTTTATGCACAAGCCAAGGGTACCTCACTTAGAAGCTTCCAAGAGAATCTTGAAGTATCTCAAGGGTACACAACATCATGGTTTGTATTTCCCCTACACTTCAGATATTGATATCAAAATTTACTCAGATGCAGATTGGGCAGGATGCAAGGATGATAGGAGGAGCACTTCAGGATACATTTCATTTGCAAGTGATAAGCCAATTTCATGGTCTTCAAAGAAGCAACCTACTGTTGCTTTGTCTTCCACAGAAGCAGAGTATAGAGGACTAGCTAATGCCACACAAGAAGCCATATGGATCAAGCTATTGTATACAGACTTGGGTTTGTATACTAGGTCACCAATAATCTTTGGAGATAATACAAGCTCACTTCACCTTGCAGCTAATCCTATCTACCATGCTAGGACCAAACATATAGAGGTCCATTACCATTATGTGAGAGAGAAGTTGCTAAACAAAGACATTCAACTAACCTATGTATCAACCAATATGCAGTGTGCAGATTTGTTGACTAAAGCTTTGGATGGAACCAAACTTTGCAGGTTCAAAGCAATGATTGGATTGCACGATATACATGAAGAATGAAGGATGAAGACCAAGCCAAAATGTTTGGCTTGAAGGGGAGCTATTGGTGTAATTCACAAGCCTACACATTTGGCTTGATGGATACATTAAACTCCATGCACATATGAAGAAGCATAGGAACTAGTGCTAGTGGTTAATTACCACTTTATCTCTTTGTAAAAGTTGAATTGACTTGGAATCTTTGTAAACACCTACCAAAAGGATTCGTGGAAAAAGTTACTTTTTGATTGAAGGAATATCTCCTAGGAGCTTGATCATAGGGAGCCAAAAGTTTGAATATGAATTCAAATTTCTACTCAATCACTATAAAAGTGGTCATGGAAAAGTCACTGTTAAGACTCATTATTCCCGAGCTCATTACTGTCAACTCTGAGTGTGTGTGAGGCCTACACTCTAGCCCACACCATCTACACCATTAGGCAATGAACTTCATGCCAATGGATTTGTATACAAGTGTTCATTAATACGTTTATCTTCATTAGTCATATCTGAGTTCTCTGTCATACTACTTGATAGTCTGTCAACTTGTGGAGTGCATATCTCGGTCATTTCTCCACCAAATTCAAAGATTCAAAGCTTTTTGGATTCAGCTCAAAGTTGTCTACATGCTGTCAAAAATTGAAGAGATTCTATTTAGCCATTTCAGAGAAAAGCTCGTCGAGGTGATCACTGGTCATTGACTGCTATATTCCTAAAAAATCGGGGAGTAAAGTTTAATTTGCTAAAGTGATTGCTCTGAGCATAGTTAGGCTTTTTACATCATTCCACTTGGAATAGGTCGGGTGCTAAGCTAATTAGATACCCCTAAAAGGAATTTTTTCAATTCCTACTGTGCTGGTCATACTGAGCAAAAGATCCAGCAGGTGTCAAGACATAAATAGAAGGTTTTCTTGAGATTGTGAGTTTCAAAGTTATCTGTTTTGGTTCAATCTTTACACACATCATTTCCAAAGTACATAGGCCATTTTATGGTGTCATTAGAAAGTTAAGGAGGTCCACTTATCAACTCTGAAGCTTACAAGGGCTGGTACAAAGCAGGATTTGGCAGTTGAAGTGTCCATCCATCTGTGGCGTATTTCCTTATTGGAATTGTGCCTTAAATGCATCCTTTGTTAAGTCCCATGTAGCAAAATGGTTATTGACAAATTGACTAAACCATTTATCTGCTAGTCCTTCCACTGTTGTTGGAATAAGGATTAGAAAAGCATCTTCCCTCCCCATCAACACCCTTGTTTAACATAGGACTCAAAATTGCATGACATGCTCATCGGATCTTCATATGATAATCCTCTAAACAAAGGAAATTTGATGTTCAATCGAGAAAGCAAAGTTTCTAAGTCTACTTGGTCTACCATATTTCCTACTGATGATGCAGATGAAAGAGGATTGGCCGACTTATGAGCGATTTTTCTCCTTTTGGTTTTGAAATAGCCTCCTAATGTTTGTGACCAAGTTGCAGTCATGAGCTGCACATCCTTTCCATGAGCTTAAGCTGACTTCCAAGAAAAATGAAAAGTTACCTCTTCAATTGTATTGTTGACACCCCTGCACTTCTTCTTCACTTGAGAATTGTGATATTCCTATGCTCAAGTTGCCTTGTCCCATAGGGCATGCCAAATTTTGTTCGGGGACTCTTTAGTTGAAAAGGGATTGAGTGTTTTTAGGAGAAAAGTAGAGAAGAAGAATAAAGAAAAATTGCATCAAAAGCCTTTGAGCCTTGGTTAACATAAAAGATTACAATAGCTTTGTTCTAGAATGAGACAAAATACTCTCTATGCATAACCCTTCTAGGACAAAGAAGTACATACAACTAAAAAAAAATACCATAATTACTTGTGTAGTCAACCTTTGTGTCGATCCTTCACCTTGTCGAGCACCTTGCCCTTGTGCACCCCTTGCACTCAAGCCTCCAATAAGGTTGAAGTCCTCGCCACTTGTATTGTTGACATATAACACCTTAATGATACTATATCACCCTTTTGTTGCTCTCTACCTTAACTAGCTTTTTCTCCACGCACAAGAGAACATAGAGTATTCCTTTCACAAGCCTTGCTCCTCTAGTTCTTTATGCAATTCTCTTTATACACTTTCTCTCTCTACACACTATCTCTCTAGGCACTCTCTAAGTGTGTGTCTTGCTCTCACTTGCTCTCACAATCTAGTGTATCATCTTGCTTGCTTAGTCTATCTCCAAGAATACTCCGTTGTGTCGATTCTTCTTACATACCGTCCTTCATTTTCCAACTACTTGTATATATGGATGCTTTCCTTGTCGCCCAAAGAACCTTCTCATGTAAAGACCAATAGTTCCCTATTTTGTCTTCTAGTCGCTTTATGAAAAAAAGAATTTAATGGGGGGCACACATAAGCTTTTGAGTATTTTCTTCATTGCCTATCTTTTCCACTTTTGACCTTAGTTTCTCCAAAATGTACACGTAAGGGAGGGTTCACCTAAACCTTCTAAAACACTTCAAAATCCTTTAAAAACCTTCAAAAAGGCCCTTTTGCAAACTATATTTAACTCTACATGCAAGACAATTGTGAGCATACCACTTGTGCACTACCTATGCACCTATGTCCTTAGCCACCTATGCACCAATTTGCCAAGCCATCACTTTGACAGGCTCATGTATGTAGTTCACACGGTTTTAATTATGAAGAAAGTAATTTTGGAATTCGGCATGCATATGTGGGTACAAGTTTGATGGGATTATGCATGAGTGACTCTACAAGAAAGATGATTTCTCTATTGGGGAGTCTAGAGCATAGCACACCGTGATGGAATATATTGGCAAGTTTGTTAGCCAAAAAAATGGTGCATAATGGATGAGACAATACAGACATAACATGAGGAGATCATAGGGGTGATAATATAGGTTATGTATGTGTTAGCACATTAGATCGACAAGTGGTAGGGTGTCTTGGGATATTTGGCTCAATAGAAGGAATTGGTGATTGTGCATGTGAGTGAAAGCAAGGTGTGGATAATGCTAACAAAGCTTCTACATGCCAATTATTATGAGAGGTTGTGTGCTCTAACACTTGACAAAGGAGAAGGGGTAGTGCTTGCACTTACTTTTCATGGTTTCTATTTCAAACAAGAAGCGATGGTCTTGGCAGTGTGAGTGGAGTGAATAGATGCACTTAGGGAGCCATGCATTGTTGGCTTCAAAGGGGCCAAGTTGGTGCTAGGACCTGATGGTTCATTGGTTCTATCATGATGGCACTTCTTGGGAGGTAGAAGGGTTTGACCATCAACTTTCCTTGCAATGCATGGGAAATAATGATCAAGGTTTCCATTTATGGTTAGTGGGTGATTTGTATGTCATCTTGAAACTCAAGTTCATCATGTTATGCTTATGCGCATAGTGATGGGCGATTTGTTCTTGTTAGTGTGTGCTCCTAGGGAAGTAAGTGCATTAAGACAAATATCTACAAGTCATCAAATAAAGAAGAACATGTTATGTTAGAAACACAAATATAAGAGAAATATAGTAAAGCATACACCCAAACATTATGAAACAACAACGTGCTTAATCTCTGAACTCGTTCATGAATAATGAGTGGTGAACCTTGTAGCTTTGTTGTGTGTGGTGGACTTCTGGGGATTATATGTTCACTTTGATGCTATTTAATGACCCACTTAGTACATGTTACTATAGGTATGACTCTCTTTTGGATAAGAAGAAGGTTTTGGAGAGGTGTTGAGAGGATGGGTAATGTGTTTCTTCTAGGGGTCCTTGGGTTCCAAATCTAGTTTGGTCATGGAGGCCTTAGGATCCCATATTTGTTTTACTAGCTTTTTTGTTCAAAGGGGTAATAAGGGTTTTAGAGGTAACACATTCATGTTTTCTACTCAGAATATGGCAACACCTTACAGGGTAGTTTTTGGGACCCAAATTTGTCCATAGTGTTTTTGTTTTTGCACCACCTTCTTTGGTACTCAAATTTGTTTAGCAACATTCCCATAAGATTTGCAGAAAGTTCAACAATGAAGCTTGAAGCACTTGAATGGCATTCAACATTATGGGCTCAAGGATCGATGTTGTGGTTTTCTGTTGGTTACTATCTACCATGGTTAAAGAAACATTATCGAAGTTTTGTTTTGAAAATAAGGCTAGGAACCTTAAGGAAGGGATGCGTGGCAACAAGGCTTATCATTCCTAGCCATCACTTTAGTAGGAAAGTATGATGAAAGAGGTACGGAGGAGGTAGTTCCTCAAGAGATATTTATTGGTCACATGGTTGGATAGAGCCTCACATTTCATCTCATGTGCATCTTATGGGATTGTCCCATACGTTTCTCTATAGATCATTGGCATCTTCCTTCAAAATGCTTTGTGAGAGGTGCTATTAGGTCTCGTTTGATCTAGTTTTGAGATTTTAGAGCTGATTTGGAATGCTTGCAAGCGGCTCCAAGCATGCCTATGGTGCTTAGGCTTGAGAGAGAGAGAGAGAGAGAGAGAGAGAGAGAGAGAGAGAGAGAGAGAGAGAGAGAGAGAGAGAGAGAGAGAGAGAGAGAGAGAGAGAGAGAGAGAGAGAGATAAAGCACCTTTATCTCTCCTTCCCCATGCAATCACACAAGGGACATGGAGAAGAGAGTGCTTCTTTCCCTCTCCATCACTCCTTTCTAGAAGGATTGAATCCCAACAATGCTTTATAGATGCCATTTAGGCTGCTATCACCTCATATGTAGGATCTAGAAGCTCCTTTTTTGTGTGTGCATCAATCCCACCTGAACACCTTCCTTCTTTGCATTCGGATGCCATACTAAGAGCTCCTCCTTTTATTGATGTTGGAACCAATGTGCTTGATGTATTTAATCTTGGCTTCGATGCTTCCTCTTTCTTTTTCCATTCATGTTAGCCATATATATATTATAGGTCTTGCATATTATTACCTTCATACAGCCATGCATGTTTGTAGCTCTTCTCTTTGTGTATACAAGCAAAGAGCAAAGAGCAAAGAGCAAAGAGCAAAGAAAATAGAATGAAGAAAAGAGAGGAAGAGGGTGGCATGAGATCTTTCCACATAATGAAGAAGGGAAGAAGGCAAGGACAAATAGGTAGAGAACAAGGAAGTCATGAAGCACAAATTTTCAAGCCGCATAGCTGAGAAATCATCCATGAGTACATGCATCTATGTGCAAAAAATGAGTGGAAGGTGGAGTACATAACACATGTGGTCTCTCATAAAGAAGGGAAGAGGGAGCTAGATAGGCCATGGTGAGTTTTCTCTTTGTACTATATCATGCATCTTAATGAGGAAGAAGAAAGATAGAGAAGATGGACCAAGGAGAGAAGCAAAAATGCCTCAAAAGATTGCACATTGAGAAAATTTGAAAGCATGGAGGAATTTTCTTGCCCTCACTTAAGGTATCAATTTTATTTTTGTGTGTTATTTGGAGCTCTTTTACAACTTTATAGCTTCAACGTTAAAAAACTATCTCTCAAATTCATTTGGTGGACTTACAAAGTGGCTCTTGCAAACATAGGTTCTAGCCAATGATGGCCTAGCACTCATTCAACTTCTAATGCATGTTTTTCTGTCCTTAGGAGTTCTATTTTGGAAATTTTGTTTTGCAAGAGTTTTGACAACATAAAGGTTACTAGAATAAGAGGAATTTTGACTATTGTGTATTAAGAGATAGTTCTCATCAATCTCTTTTTGGTGGTGCTTAGTCTGTCATTGGCAACTTCATCAACAATCTTTTAGTAGAAAAATACTTCTAAATGCAACATGAACGTGTTTTTCAACATATGATCTTCTATGATACTCTATAATTTGTTGATAAGGACTAGAAAAAGCTTTAATTTGTAGCTTAGATTAGTTTTCTACTCAATATTTTTAATTGCACAAATTCTAAGCACATATATATTCTTGTATAGGTGTTGCTTGTATTCCTAATGTGGGGGCAAAGAACGCCTAACTCAAACTCTTACTAGATATATGTAGTTGGGCAAGGTCACCATTGTATCTTACAAGGGACCAACATGGGCGGATGTACATCCACCACTTTCACTGGTGATGTTGTTGATTCCATTCACACAGATGCACCATGATGGAGTAGGAATACTTATATTAAGTAGTCATTTTTTAGTGATTCCATAATAATTCTTCGTTCCACAACACCTTCAATGCTAAATGAATCATCTCCTGGCCACGAGCAACATGCCAATCCTGAAATTTTCGAATTCCCCACTCTACTACCTTTCTCTACCCATTTGACAAACCCACCACATGGTGCCATCTGAAAATTTGAGCCACCTCAACCTATGTTAGAAATGTACAAGCTCAAATATGTGTGAAGCAAGGCTTAACTTTAAGTGTCATATCACTTCTTTTTTTGGTAAATTATACAACCACTTTTCCACAAGTTTTTTAGCTCAAGTTTACATCTACCTTGATTGACAAAAGTGGGGGATTTTGGAGGCATGATTTGAGTTCAAATTCTAGACCAACTTTTGAAGCATTATATAAGCAATAACTTGAACGAAATTCTTGGCCATCCTCTTCATTCATTTGTGAACTTTTAGGCTCTCATTGGGAGTGTATACTCTAGGTTTAAGCTACCCCTAGCTAAGCTAGCTTCCTGCTAGCTAAAGTTTTCTTTTAGGCTGAGATTTTTTATCAACTATATCTCATTATGTACTTGTGTGTTTCATGCTCAAGATAGCTCGTCTTTTATCTCTTTAGTAAGCTTTCTTTTGACTATAATCTTAGTATAAAGTGTTTATTCTCCTTGAGTACATTGAGCTTGAAAACTCTCTAGTCTATCTCTACATATTTCCATGTATATGTGTGTGAAGAGGTACACATAGATAGAGGCTACATGTTTGGGAAATTTTTGACCTGTCTTATGCAAGGATGCCCACATAGCTACCATTTTCCAAATTGTGTGATCTATGCTTGTTGGAAAGCATAGCGTCTATTTTAAATGTGCAAAATTTTAGAGGTTCAATCATTTGTTCTAGAGAGAAAATCAAGTTTTAGTGCACTGTGGTAGTGAACTATTTTGTCCTAGGAAGGGCCTATCACTCTTCTGATGTAATTAAGAGGTGATATAATCCATTTGTGGTATCAAATCTCAACATTGTGCATTGAGGATATCAAGAGTAAAATTGTTCAGAGTATGTTAAATTAAATGAATGTGCCTTTGACATATTGAGCAGATGTTGTATGTACTACTGTGTACTTGATGAATAGGTGTCCCACATCAAGGGTACATGACATGACACCTGAGGAGGAATGGAAGGAAACCAGGCCTTTCACACATTAGATACTTTGGGTGTGTATGCTACACACATATACAGCAAGAACAGAGAGTTAAGATGGATGCAAGGGCTGAAAGATGTATGTTTATTGGTTATGTTATGCAGTAGAAAGGTTACAGGAGGTACAACCCTAATACAAAGGAGTTAAAGGTATCTAGAGGTGAAGTGTTTGATGAACTCAAACCATGGTATGCTTCCAAAGGTCCATTGCAGGATGAAGATATTGAAGAGGTAGAGAGGAGATATGAAGCTAGGTTTCAAGATAGCTTGGAAATTAGTGGTCCAAGCATATAAAGAACTTCAAGCATGGATTCAGCCCATCAATCAGTGAATAAAGGAAAGGCAAGATTGGTAGAGCTTGATGAAGATGGACATGAAGTTGAAGACTTTGAATAACCTATGTTAAAAGGGGGATGTTACTTCAAAACCAAATATCAAGGCACACGGAGTCTAGTTCCAAGACAAGAAGGGATGAATGTAATTGGCAATAGCTGGGTCTATAAAGTGAAGAGAAATTGTGATGGTTCAATTGCCTGGTCCAAAGCAAGGCTTGTGGCAAAGGGATTTTTTCAATCCTATGGGATTGAATATGGAGAAACGTTCAACTCGATTGCAAAGATGATCACAATTAGGGAAATCCTTGGGGTTGCCACATCTTGGAGGTGTCCAATATATCAATTGGATGTAAAAAATGCTTTTCCTTATAGTGATTTATAAGAGACAACCTACACGATGCAAACATTAGGGTTTGAAAACCCTAAATATTCAAATTTTATTTGTAAACTTAGAAAATCATTGTATGGTTTAAAGCAAGCTCCTAGGGCATGGAATCAAAGGTGTATGGAGTATCTGTGCAGGTGTGGATACAAGGCAAGTGATACAGATCCCTCCCTATACCTCAAGAGGGAAGTAGGAATAGTTGTCTATATATGCATATATGTGGATGACTTGATTATGATAGGAAGTGATGATGTAGGTATCAAATGGATAAAGGCTAAGTTTGGGAATGAATTCAAGATTTCAGATCATGGGGTGCTAAAATATTTTATTTGGATTGAGATACTTTATGTAAAAAATGGTGTTTACCTAGATCAAAGGAATTACTTGCTATGTGTACTTTATAAGTATGGTATGAGTGGATGTAATCCACTCCCACAACTTGTGGATCCAGACAATAAGTTATGTGTGAGTGAAGGGAAGCCTCTTGAAGATATTTCAGCATATAATAATTGGAAGCCTTAATTATGCTACCATCACAAGACCTGACTTGTGCTATGTTATAGGATTTCTTTCTCAATTTTTGAAGATGGATTACAATAGAAAGGCTTTAGTGATGGTGATTGGGTTGGTTCAAAGGAGGAGAGAAGGGACACATTTGGCTATGTCTTCATGATAGGTCAAAGATTCATCTCATGGATGTTCAAGAAGTGACCTATAGTTGCATTATCATCTATTGAGGCTAAGTATAGAGCCTTAGCACTTGCCACGTGTGAGATCATGTGGTTCAAGAAGCTTTTCAAAGACTTGGATATGGAGGTCAGATATTTTACTATATTTGGAAGAAGCAAGCACATGGAATTCCATTATCACTTCATTAGAGAGAAGGTACTAAAGAAAGTGGAGTACATCAACACAAAGGAGAAACTAGCAGATATCATGACCAAATTCATGGATGCAAGCAAGTTGGAGAAGTTCAAGATCACCCTCAACTTGACGGAGATCAATGGAGACTAACACTTGAGTTTGAGGGGGAGTTTTAGAAATATACAAGCTCAAATGTGTGTGAACCAAGGCTTAAATTAAGTTCCACATTTTATATAAGCAATAGCTATGAAGAAATTCATGGCCATTCTCTTCATTAGTTTGTGCACTTTAGGCTCGCATTAGGAGTGTATACTCTAGGTCTAAGCTACATGTAGCCCAAGTGTAAGCGCCACCTTCTTTACTTGTCAATCTGAGGAGACATGAGGAGGATATGAAGATCATGAGCAATTGTGGCGAGCAAATGTGAGTGACGAGCACATACATGCATGCACACACACACACACACACACACACAAGGCAAGATAACAAAGATAGGAACAATGGAAGCTTTGATTCTCAATAACTCGATTAAAATCTTCAAGAAGCTCTTTCTCTGCGCGTAACCCTTTGCAACAAGCCTAGCCTTATACCTTTCAACTGTTCCATCAGGTTTACGCTTCAACTTGTATACCCACTTAGTGCCAATGGCCTTCTTGCTAGGAGGCAAGTCACATAAAGACCAGGTACCATTTTTCATGATAGCATCATATTTAGATTGCATTGCAGCCATCCAATGTTCAGAATTTTGTGTTTCATCAAACAAAATAGGCTCAGTCTCATCACAGAGACTAGAGGCAGCCATAGCATAGCAATCTGATGCAAAAGAGGCACTATGAGAGCCTAAATGAGTACGGTATGATAGAGGTGCATCTAATTTGTTGTCGTGCAAAGTCTGCACTAGCCATTTTGGCATAGTTTTTGCCTCCTCAATATCGGCTCTCTCATCAACAACGGCATCATGCAAATCTGCATTAGAAATGGAATGATCTACATCATCACATGAAACTTGTAAAGGCCGAGAAGTTGTCTCAATATGACTAGCACTAGACTCTCCACCTGTAAAAAGAGGCAACAAAGTATCATACATGTCTTTGGAGCCAACAAATCTCTCCTTCGTACATGAAAGTAAATGCTGAATAGCATCTTCCACAAAAACAACATCACGGCTAACCAAAATGCATTTAGTCTGTGGATGATACAGAAGATAGCCTTTGCTTTCAGAATTGTACCCAACAATGTTGTTCATGCATATTTCCTATGATGTTGTTCATGCACTAATGCATATGCATGACAACCAAAAACACGTAGATGAGCAACAGATGGCTTGCAACCATGTCAAGCCTCATATGAAGTGATAGACTATAGTGCTTTAGTGGGACACCTATTAAGTACATATGCTACACACATGACAACCTCAAGCCAGAAACTATGTGGTAAAGCCTGACTCTTGACCATACACCTTGCCATCTCCATGAGTGACATGTTCTTCCATTCAGCAACTCCATTCTGTTGAGGTGTATACGGCACTGTACAGTGATGTTCTATCCCACGTTCAACCATAAATGCATTGAAGTAAGAAGACATATATTCCCCCCTCAATCAGAATGGAGGGTGCCCATTTTATATGTTGACAAATTTTCAGCCAAACCCAAAAACTATTTGAAGCACATGAACACTTTGGACTTTGATTTCAATGGATATACCAATGCATGCCTGGAAATATCATCAATGAAAGTGATGAAGTAAAGATAGTTTCCAAAAGAGGGTGTCTACATATGACCACAGTCATCACTATAAACAAGTTGCAATTTTTGAGTAGCTTGAACTGAACCATCTTTTGGAAAGGAGAAACACTGCATTTTGCCCAAAATACAGGTGTAACCTTGGGCGCACTAGAGGGATTCCTGGGACATTCTCTCGAGAGATGATCTTTTCCAGACTCAGGACAAAAGCCTTATATTATGATGTTTTGTCCTAGTCCTAGAGTTGGTGAGTGGGGACATTCACGAATGAAAGGGTAGGATTTGTATACATGACATTGGAGTATTCTAGCTCCCAGTTTTGTTCCATTGGTGCCTCATATTGATAAGAATAAGCCTCACTATGCTCTGGTGACTTTGTGTAATAACCATGTGGACTACTTCATGGGAGTAGTCTGAACTATGATCATGAGAGTCATTTTCTGGTATCAATGTGGTTAGTGGCACCAATGCTCTATTAGGGTTCTCCTCCGCCATCGTATACTTAACTGGGATCACATAGGCAGGAGCTGGTTGTTGGTTTCCTAGGACTACTTGTGGCCTGTATGGTGCATGATATTGCTGTTGTGGCCTATAAATATGGTTGTTGGTATTGGTTTTGATACCTACCCTGTTGGTAAGGTTGCTAATAATTTTGTCTGATAGCCTGCCTATTGTATGGACAATCTTGAGCCGTATGATTTGTGTATTTTCTCTCAATGGTGCAATACAGAGCATTAGGGTTCCCTTGGGGTTGAGCCATCATTGGGCAAACATTAGCCATGTGGGCTTCTCCATAGTTGTAACATCGCTTCAATGAGGTGACCCTTGGTGTTTGTCTATTTTGAACTCCTAGCTTCTTTGCAACCTACTCAGCTATCTCATCTATCTCGGTGGAGGTTCTTGAGGTATGAATAGTAGAACTATCAGAATCCTTATAGAGTTTGGACAATTCTAACTCCTCACCCAAGTTGTCTTCTATGTGTATGCACATGGGCACACACTCTTCTATGGATCTAGGCTCTTTCAAGTACACATGACCTCAACTTTGTGCTTAGTAAGCCATCTAAAAATAGGGCCACTTGTTTGGCTGTTGTGGGTAATTCTGGCACAAGGCATCTTTCCAAGTACTATCTGAACTGCTTCCTGCAAGTCGCACTGTTTCTTTGGGTGTCTGCTTGAAGCTGTGGATCAAGGATGATTTGTTATGCCTGATACCACTCTTGGAAAATTCTACAGCAGTTAGCCTATGTCTCGATATTTGTGACTATTCAGGGGTTGAAACCAAGCTAAGGCAGTACCCTTAAGAGTCAAACCAAATGCCTCGAACTGAGTGAACAAGTCCTCAACCTGTTCAGCTCTTAACACTTGTTTGAACTCGGCCACGTGATCATAAGGATCTCCTGAACCATCAAAGTAGTTCTTCATTGTCTTAACCACTTGAGAGGGTCTAAGGGTCTTGAGTGCTCTCATGGTCTAGGCAATGGAAACTCATGTTCATCTCTTTGATGCCTATGTGTTCTATTTCTCTCCCTTTCAGGTCTTTCAGTTCCATATCCTGATCTCTCTCTGCCCACAGTGTTTGCAAAGCTTACCTCTGGTCTC